>CM030183.1:17369617-17377117 GCA_017639675.1 Aplochiton taeniatus
ATTCTTTTTTTCCCTCGCTGTTTCTCCTTAGACCCTTTTCGTTTTGTTTCCGTGTTCTCTCTCTTTGTCTCCTGTTTGTTTAATTGTCGCTTTCCCTCTATCCTTCTCTTCTGTACCACCACTGTCCTTTTTACTCTGCCTCTTTTTCTCTCACTCCTTCACCCCTCTCTGCTCCCAGTTCAGTGGAGCGTCTGAGGCTCCACATTCATTCCTCTCCCTGTAATCACCATCCTGGGAGCCCTCCAAAACAAATGGAGGAGTTGGGATCGGGGTGGGGTGAGATAGATTCCCTCCTTCCCATCGAAACACATCCATCCACCCTGCTACAGCAGGGGGCCAAGCGATGGTCGACTGCTTCTCGTCAGGCTGGATGACCACGGAGAGGTGAATGTGGTTATTGTTCATTGTTGATTCATTGTTTGTGTATTGGTTTGCCATAACACAGCTGGAGACAGGCTGGGTGTTGCTTCATACACTCTGGGCTAGTCCCTCTGTATTGTAAACTGTTAGCCAGCCATGCTGTGACGCTAAGCCAGGTCTTTAGCTCAGCACCCCCAAAACTCTGGCCTCTGGGCGTGTTTACCTTAGCTTATCCCCACCCGGAATACTGTCCGTTGTGGATTCACATAGACACCTTGCGTTTGGTTCGGATCCATCTGCGACAGGTAGGGTACTCTTCAACTTCAGGAGCGTTGTTCTTCTCAAAGCCAAAGTGGGAATCCGATCCGTCTAGGCCACGCTGGAAACAGACTTAGACCCATATTCCACTCCGAGGGAATCTGCCCCCCCCCCCCCCCCCCATTTCCCGCGTCGGACCAAAGGAGAGCCACGCCATTGGTGGAGAGCGTCGAGGGAGCGTTAAGGCAGACGTGCGCTGCAGCGTTCTCACTCCGGAGCGCGAGCCATAAAGAAGGATCTGTTCTTTTCCAGGCCTGTTGTCAATTAACGTGTGCCGTGGTGGCGCGTGAACCGAGCGGCGGGTTGGCGCGGCAACCCCGGCGCACGGTAGGACTGTTGACTTTGGCGGGTTTGGGAGCGTGCGCCGGTTCAACCCGGCTGTGGGGAATAAGAAGCGGGACGGCGACGGGAGGGAGGCGTTTGTTTTCGGGCTGGCGGGTAGAAACGGGGCCTGGGTGGAGCTGGGCTCTGTGAGGGCGGTGAGTCGGCGAGGGGGGGGTGGAGGTAGCCACGGGGAGCGCTTCACCACTCGGCCAGCGGGTTTCCAGCGGCTCCTGCAGAGCTGCCAACGCAGCGGCCTCGCTCGCACACACGCTCTCCTCCTGTCGCCTTCTCCTTCGGTCTGGTCGCTGTCTCCTTCCCTCCTTCCTTCCTCGCCTCCTCCCTCCTCTCTTTCTGTAAACACGGCTGTAATGAACTTAATAGGGCCTGCTGGGCTGGCTGCAATCAGTCAGCTTCACTCTGTGGGGCTCGATTGCAACCAGCCTTCAGTGTAAACACCGGCGTCGTCATGGCGATTGCCTCGGCTCAACCGGTTTCCTGCCAGGTTAGCGGTCGCACACACACCCACCCACCCGCACACACGCACACACCCACCCACCCTCACACACGCACGCACCCTCACACACACACACACACACACACACACACATCTGAGTAGTGGGAGTGTTGACGGGTGCATGCCACTATATTAGCGTGCCAGCGTTCAGGTCAAAGTGCCGTGGTATTCTCGGGGGGTCGCTTGGAGGAGAGGCAGCATGACTGAAACTCTAAGCGCTCTGGACGTGAGGAGCTGATTAGAACAGACAGAGCCTCTGGAGAGCCGGCCTGCCAGCTCCGCTAACACAGCCACAGGTTATGTCCAGAGCTCTCCCTCAGAGGGGCACCGCGCTGAAAGAAGGCCCCGCCAAAGAGGGGGTCCAGGCTGGGCCGGAGCTGGGACCCACCCCCCAGGTGTGGCGCCACTGAACCACTGGTGGTTTGGGGTGGGGATTTGGAGGTTGGCTCAATCCAGCCTAGAGACGGGGGTGCACCCCCAAGTCTCCTACCACACACACACACACACACACACACACACACACACACACACACACACACACACACACAGATAGAGAGCCCGTTTTTGCTCTGCTTGACCTCTGTGTGTTTGCGTGGCAGGGTTGGGGCTGAGAGCAGTCTTCCGGTGTAATCGATCCAAACCCCCTTTAATCAGACGGAGGGGCGTAGGGAGAGAGAACAGGCCCTCCTTTCTCCCCCTTAGACCCCCCCCCTCTAATCAGGCCCAGATGAAGCTCTGTGGCCAGGATTAGGGGCAGCTGGCTACACTAAACTCGACCGGGGCCCGAGTTAAAACGCCCGAGTTTCAAAAAAACAAAAAAAAATGGAGCGATGGAATCTTTGTTTACATTTGGCGCGCGTTTCTTTGAACAGTAGTTGGATGTTTCTAAGGGGGGGGGGGGGGGTATTGAGCTCGTGTTGAGAGAGAGGGTTAGGGTTAGGAGGGAGGGAGGGGGAGGGAGGGGGAGAGAGAGAAACAGAAACAGAGAGACAGAGACAGAGAGACAGAGAGACAGAGGGGAATTCAGGGTCAAGTTGACAGCTTGATTCCCCCGGCGAGGTTTGGCGTGATGGATGGATGGATGGATGGATGGTGGGGGGGCGGGCGGGGGGGGGGGGGGGTGGAAAGGTTGGGGAGGACTTGACCGCACGTGCTCTGTCGGGGGAACCTGAACTGAAGGCGAGGTTGACAGTTCAAATGCGGCCTCTGGAATCTGTTAGCCATTTGGGGTTTGGGCTTGCGCTCTGAGTGTGTGTTGGAGGGGAGGGAGGGAGGGAGGGAGGGAGGGAGGGGGGGTGGGGGGACTATAAGAGAGGAATGGAGGATGAAAGGGAGGAGAGGACAGACGAGGGGGTTGACATTCCCTCACATTTTAAGGCGTCGTTTCAGCATGTCTTTATGGCTTGTATGAGAGAGAGATGTCTTTATGGCTTGTATGAGGGAGAGATGTCTTTATGGCTTGTATGAGAGAGAGATGTCTTTATGGCTTGTGTGTGGACCCCCGCCCCCCACCGACCGCCCCCCACACACCCCTTCCTCAACCCAGCTCCCCTCCAGGTCAACTCAAGGAGCAAAAGCCTTATTGTTCCTGAGCTTTGAGTAAGCTGTCAAATATTCACCCCCCCCATTCCTCCCTCTCTGGTTTCAATGCACCCTTTTTCCTTACCTGCCTACCACACGCTCTCTCTCTCTCTCTCTCTCTCTCTCTCTCTCTCTCTCTCTCTCGTTCCCCCTCTTATTTTTTCCTCTCCTTCCTTCACAGGAGGGATGGAGGGTACTGAGCATTTGAAGGTGCCAGACTCTGGGATTCCAATTAAGCATTTTTTTCCAGGGGGTTGGTTGGGGGAGGGGGGGGCACTGAAAAGCTTTAATGGAGTCTTTCTCTGCTGCTGAAAAACACATGGTAATATGCGAGCGTCTGGCAGGCAGGATATCTAATGTAATTCCCGGAGGGTTTTGATTTCATCCCGTGTCCCGGGAGAAAGACGACCCTTTGTGTGCAAACCTCGCCACAGAAGAAAGAAAAAAAAAAAAAAAAAAACTCCCCTCTTTCGTCCTTCTCTTCCTCCTCCTCCTCCCCTTCCTCCTCCTCCCTCTCCCCCTGTACCTTTTCCACTTTTTTCTTTTATGTCTGGGATTAGGATTCCATGCGGGCCGTGCTGCTCGAGTCGTTGTCACGGCGCTGGCGTTTTCCGTGCATGGCCGTTTTGGAAGCGACTCCAAAGGTCGTTTCAAATCGACGAGTCACCACTGAAAACACCGTTGGTTGGCTGCCGAGCAGGCTGGTGTCCTCAGCTGGGTTCCTCCATCTCCTTTTCACTCACTGGCTGCCCTGACACACACACACACACACACACACACACACACACACACACACACACACACACACACACACACACACACACCCCTGTGTATCTGGAAGACAGCAAGCCTCCCCATCGAAAAGTCCAAACTCCACCAATCGGGTCCCGTGCCATCCCACAAGGCCTTTTCTCTCCCTCCTCTCTCCCCTCCATCCTTTTCTCTCTCTCCTCTCTGCCCTCCATCCTTTTCTCTCCCTCTTCTCTGCCCTCCATCCTTTTCTCTCCCTCCTCTCTCCCCTCCATCCTTTTCTCTCTCTCCTCTCTGCCCTCCATCCTTTTCTCTCTCTCCTCTGCCCTCCATCCTTTTCTCTCCCTCCTCTCTCCCCTCCATCCTTTTCTCTCTCTCCTCTCTGCCCTCCATCCTTTTCTCTCCCTCTTCTCTGCCCTCCATCCTTTTCTCTCCCTCCTCTCTCCCCTCCATCCTTTTCTCTCTCTCCTCTCTGCCCTCCATCCTTTTCTCTCCCTCCTCTCTCCCCTCCATCCTTTTCTCTCCCTCCTCTCTCCCCTCCATCCTTTTCTCTCCCTCCTCTCTCCCCTCCATCCTTTTCTCTCCCTCCTCTCTGGCCTCCATCCCAGTTCCTTCAGCACTCGGGCCCTCTCTCCCCAGGGTAGCAGAGGGGGCTGGCAGGGCACCCAGGAGAATGTGGAACCGGCAGGGTCAGGCTGGGGGGGCCGGCTGTCTGCTCTATGGGGTTGTGTCCCTCTGTTCTCTCCCTCTGAGTGGGGTTACTGTTCCCCAGTGATGGAGAATGGGCTCCTGTTAATGGTGCAGGACGGTCTCTCTCTCTCTCTCTCTCTCTCTCTCTCTCTCTCTCTCTCTCTTGGTCTCTTTCTCTCCCCTTCTCTGTGCTACGTTAGCGAGCAGGATGACTGGAGAAGAGTGTGTTTCTCATTAGCAGCTGGTTTCAAATCGGTCCTGCTCCAACTAGACACGCGACACACACACACACACACACACACACACACACACACACACACACACCACACTGGGATCGGGCGCAGCTCCAAACTGCTGTGTGCCGACAGACTGGCAGCGTGTCAGCCTGCACCTCGTCACCTCATACACTCACAGGCAATAACCAGGCAAGATGGCGGCAGGGCCCCCAACCGACCGGGAGACGTCCACACAGTGGGAGGGTAGGCCGATATACATACACACACACACACACACACACACACACACACACACACACACGTCTCCATTAAGAGAGGGTGACATTCTACCCGCTCCCACTCATGAAGATCTATATGCAACCTCTCCTTCAACGCTGATAGCTTGTCATATTTCCAAGAGGGATGCCAGGGCCCGACACACACACACACACACACACACACACAGATGGTGGAAACACTCTGTGTAACCTCCACAGTGCTCATCCACATCTGGCCCGCTGTGGATCCAGTCCAACTTTCCTCCTTTTTAAATTACCTTGACTATGAGCGCAGTTTTCCAATCTCTTAATTGACAAAGTAGGCATGCTGGGTATTGAAATTTTTTTAATTATTATTATTGTGATGATGATCGTTTCGACGATAGTAACCAGTGTGTCTTGGCCAAAACAAGTGTGCCAGGGTTTGATGACGGCCACATGAGCAGCACTCTGATGTCACTTCCCCTGTGTGCTGTATTTGTCCCACTGGCCTTGTGTCACCTGTCAGCGTGGTATGGTACGCGTAGTTTAATGGGAAGAGTGTTATGCGGTCACACTGTGTGTGTGTGTGTGTGTGTGTGTGTGTGTGTGCGTGCGTGCGTTTGCGTCCGTGTCTATTGCATACTGCCATTTCACTTGACGCTCCGAGGCCTTGCTGTGTAGTTTGTATCTTCGAGCACCAGCACTTTGGACGAGAGAGAGAGAGAGAGAGAGAGAGAGAGAGAGAGAGAGAGAGAGAGAGAGAGAGAGAGAGAGAGAGAGAGAGAGAGAGAGAGAGAGAGAGAGAGAGAGAGAGAGAGAGAGAGAGAGAGAGAGAGAGAGAGAGAGAGAGAGAGAGAGAGAGAGAGAGAGAGAGAGAGAGAGAGAGAGAGAGAGAGAGAGAGAGAGAGAGAGAGAGAGAGAGAGAGAGAGAGAGAGAGAGAGAGAGAGAGAGAGAGAGAGAGAGAGCCGAGATGCTTGGAGAGAACGAGGAGGAAGGCAAAAATAACAGCTCTTGTCTGCCCGGCCTGGTCTCCATGGAAATGTTATGTCAACATAGCGGCCTGCACCTGCTTGAGCTCCTTATTGCTTTGCTGAGCTATGAGAATGAGTATCAGCGTGTGTGTGTGTGTGTGCGCGCGTGCACATACTTTTGGGAGATGTTGAACAGATTAAAAGCTTCATCAGAATGTAATTGGCAAGAGGGAGAAGGAAAACCAAGAAAGAATCTCCTGGTTCTTGAAAGAAAGGCAAAGAAAGAGAAATTGAACGAAAAGGAACCTCAGATGGAACAACGAGCAGTCTTTAGTGTGTGTGTGTGCGTGTGCGTGTGCGTGTGCGTGTGCGTGTGCGTGTGCGGGTGCGGGTGCGGGTGCGGGTGTGTGTATGTGCGCTTGCCCCTTGAAGAGTTCCTTGAGCAGGCGTGCCAGGCCAGAAGTGGTTTTGAAGTCTTCTGCAATAATGAGTTGTCTTTCAGAGAAGCCGGTTAGTCAGCCATTAACCGTGAAGCTATGTTTGAGAGGCGCTCCCTTTGTGTTGCTGTATGTGTCACTGTGTGTGTGTGTGTGTGTGTGTGTGTTTGTGTGTGTGTCACTGTGTATGTGTTTGCGTGTGGTTGTGTGTGTGTCAGTGTGTGTGTGTGTGTGTGTGTGTGTGTGTGTGTGTCACTGTGTGTGTGTGTGTGTGCGTGTGGTTGTGTGTGTGTGTGTGTGTGTGTGTGTATGTGTGTGCGTGTGGTTGTGTGTGTGTGTGTGTGTGTCCCCTGGCTGTGCTCCTAGGTGCTCGTTGCCTCTGTCATAATATTTTCCTTGGTGGCACCAAAGATGATGAGTTGAGCAGTCCCAGACAGTAATGGCCGTTTCAGGACCAATTTCAGCACATTAGCAATGGGCTGCATAATGGCTTCTACACACCGAGAGCCGTTTGGAGTACTAATATACCGTCTCAAATTAGCAGCTATTTCAGTATAGTACCAGTAGAAACGGTGGCTTAACGCCCCAATACCCAGACCTTTGGTAAACAAAGCACGTTGAAGGCTGGGAGGGAGGGAGGGGAGGGAGGGGGAGGGGAGGCAGGCTCCACTGCACCCACACAGACCTCCAACGAGGTGCTCTCTGTCCACTTCCCCCAGCCCACTGCTCCCTCTCTGGGGTCACTGGTCCAGTGGTCGCTCCGCAGTAGCGTAGGTTTGTGGGGGTCCAGGGCTCCTTTTACCTCCCTGGCCTTTGTGTCACCTTAACCAGGGTCAGTCTTCCAGTGGGCTCTCCCTGCGTGTGTGGGAGAGGAGCAGAGGGAGAGAGGGAGGAGCAGAGAGGGAGAGAGGGGGAGAGGGAAGGGGAGGAGGTTACGTAGGGCACAGGTGTCCCTCAAACGGGAGGTCAGCCGTGAGATAAGAGAGGAGCAGGAGTCATTCTTCTCATTCTTCAAGTCAGTACAAATAGACACACACACACACACACACACACACACACACACACACACACACTATTGT
>CM030183.1:17382117-17394617 GCA_017639675.1 Aplochiton taeniatus
CGTTTACACACTGGAAGATGCATCCCTGGACCCTCCTCCACACCCAGAGACGGGGAGGCCAGCAGACAGATGACAGGCCCCCAGACCGTGCCTCTCACCACCCGGCCCACCTCTCCTGGTCTGGGCCTCTATCATAATAAATAACCCCCTACACACACACGCACACACACACACACACACACACACACACACACACACACACACACACACACACACACACACACACAAGAGGGCGTATGTAGCCGTTCGCATGGCGACCCTTGGTTCAAACGGTACAATGTAAACTGAGTGCAGGTCCTTTCCCTCCACTGATCTTTGGGAGCCATACACCAGATCCATTCCCTCTCATGGCCCACAGTCATACACCAGATCCATTCCCTCTCATGGCCCACAGCCATACACCAGATCCATTCCCTCTCATGGCCCACAGCCATACACCAGATCCAATCCCTCCACTGATCTTTGGGAGCCATACACCAGATCCATTCCCTCTCATGGCCCACAGCCATACACCAGATCCATTCCCTCTCATGGCCCACAGCCATACACCAGATCCAATCCCTCCTATGGCCCACAGTCATACACCAGATCCATTCCCTCTCATGGCCCACAGCCATACACCAGATCCAATCCCTCCTATGGCCCACAGTCATACACCAGATCCATTCCCTCTCATGGCCCACAGCCATACACCAGATCCAATCCCTCCTATGGCCCACAGTCATACACCAGATCCATTCCCTCTCATGGCCCACAGCCATACACCAGATCCATTCCCTCTCATGGCCCACAGCCATACACCAGATCCATTCCCTCTCATGGCCCACAGCCATACACCAGATCCATTCCCTCTCATGGCCCACAGCCATACACCAGATCCATTCCCTCTCATGGCCCACAGCCATACACCAGATCCAATCCCTCCTATGGCCCACAGCCATACACCAGATCCATTCCCTCTCATGGCCCACAGCCATACACCAGATCCATTCCCTCTCATGGCCCACAGCCATACACCAGATCCAATCCCTCCTATGGCCCACAGCCATACACCAGATCCATTCCCTCCGATGGCCCACAGCCATACACCAGATCCATTCCCTCTCATGGCCCACAGCCATACACCAGATCCATTCCCTCTCATGGCCCACAGCCATACACCAGATCCAATCCCTCCTATGGCCCACAGCCATACACCAGATCCATTCCCTCCGATGGCCCACAGTCATACACCAGATCCATTCCCTCTCATGGCCCACAGCCATACACCAGATCCAATCCCTCCTATGGCCCACAGCCATACACCAGATCCATTCCCTCTCATGGCCCACAGCCATACACCAGATCCAATCCCTCCTATGGCCCACAGCCATACACCAGATCCAATCCCTCCTATGGCCCACAGCCATACACCAGATCCATTCCCTCCGATGGCCCACAGCCATACACCAGATCCAATCCCTCCTATGGCCCACAGTCATACACCAGATCCAATCCCTCCTATGGCCCACAGCCATACATCAGATCCATTCCCTCCGATGGCCCACAGCCATACACCAGATCCATTCCCTCCGATGGCCCACAGCCATACACCAGATCCAATCCCTCCTATGGCCCACAGTCATACACCAGATCCAATCCCTCCTATGGCCCACAGCCATACACCAGATCCATTCCCTCCGATGGCCCACAGCCATACACCAGATCCAATCCCTCCTATGGCCCACAGTCATACACCAGATCCAATCCCTCCTATGGCCCACAGCCATACACCAGATCCATTCCCTCCGATGGCCCACAGCCATACACCAGATCCATTTCCTCCAATGGCCCACAGCCATACACCAGATCCAATCCCTCCTATGGCCCACAGTCATACACCAGATCCAATCGCTCCTATGGCCCACAGCGATACACCAGATCCATTTCCTCCGATGGCCCACAGTCATACACCAGATCCATTTCCTCCTATGGCCCACAGCCAAACACCAGATCCAATCCCTCCTATGGCCCACAGCCATACACCAGATCCAGCTCCTGTGTTCCATTCCCAAAGAAATCAGGCAGCGATGGCTGGCCAAGCTGGTTGGTCTCCAGTGGAAAGAGGCCGTGTCATCTCCATCGCCCCAGCATGAGGCTGTGCTGCTGTGGTCTCATGATGAGTGCACATGGCCTGAAACTGTGTGTTCTCCCTGCAAGCCCTGGTCCAACCCCCCCATAGCCCCTCAAACACACCCTATGCACTGCTTTGTGTGTGTGTTTACCCACCACCCTTGATCTAACCCCTAGATAAGTGTCTGTGTGTCTGTGTGTCTGTGTGTCTGTGTGTGTGTGTGTGTGTGTGTGTGCGTGTGTGTGTACTAATTCTTCAACTGCAGGACTGGTGTGTGGGGTTGTGATCATGTATTCATGGTCCAAGTCCCTAGGCCAAACTCATTGTGGTCTCTACTTTGGTTCCGTCATGTTGCTTTGCTCATGCTATTTTGTATGTGTGTTTGTGTATTTTTGTTTGTTTGTGTGTGTGTGTGTGGGTGTGGCTCCCTGCGGATACAACTCATCTTTGCTGAGTTATTAGAAGGCTCTGTGTTTGACTACTGAGGGGATTTCCTTTAGGGACCCCTTAAGAGAACAGAGTGAACAAGTTAAGGCTTGTTTGGGGTATCAAAAGTCAACTCCCAACATGGTTAAAACAAGTCATCATCTGACCTGATGCTGCAAATTCCATACAGCATTGGCATTCAAAATTCCTGTCGAGCGTTAAAACAGGTTTATGAATGCACCCCAAGGGAGCTAGGTGTTACGGGATGGAACAGACGTCCGAGTTGACATCGGAGCAAGGAGAAAAGAGGAGGAGAAATGTGGGAGGGAGTCCAGCAGAGGAGGAGGAGGTTCTTCTAGGTGGTCTCTTTGCGTGGGGTCAAGGCTTAGCTACTTAGCCCGGAGTAAACTGGGCTTTGGCCCTCCGTCCACCCCCAACCTCTCTCAGTGCATTGCCCCTGTCCCAACCAGGAACATCAACGAGACGTCTTCCCCCCGGACACAGACAGGTTCTGTCTCCATCAAAAGCTCCCCCCAGCTCCACCTTTCCTCCCCCACCCACCTCCCCTCTCCGTGAGCTCTCCATGATCTCCAGCCCTGACACATTTTAGTTTGCCTGTGGGAATCGGCGGTCGGAGCCACGGTTTCCGTCGGCACGTTTTGTTTTGTGCCCGACGGTGACACTGGGGTGAGGCCGCTGTCTGAGGCCACGCTTGGGGGGCACAAACCCCCCCGGATGTCCAACCGCTGGTTACACCGACCAGATGTCCCCACCTTGAACCCCCCCCCCCCCCCCCACAGCTGGTTCCAGACCGGGCCGTTCGAGGTGAGCAACGTTGCTCCAGGATAGCTATCAGGACACATGCCGAAGCCAGGAAAGCAGACACCCCCGTCCACAGCCAAAAAATACCTTTAAAAGAAGCTTCTTTTGGCAGCCTGCCACCACTGGGAAAAGGCTTCGTTTGAATGTCCCATAGGATAGCATTGTTTTTGTAGCGACAGTCGTTTTTGCAGCTGAATTATTCCCGAAAGTTTATGGAAGGTTCAGAGCAATGGCGCATTCCCTAGTAGGGCTACAACTCTTCCACCTGGCAGCTGAAATGGTTCGGGCCGGTGCGATAGTCATTGTTCGTTTTCCCGCTCATACTTCTGTCAGCCTTTTCCGTCGCAGCGATAGGGTCTTTGGCCTAATGTTGGGTCTTTGGCCTAATGTGGTGCTTGTGGTCTCCTAGCGGTAGCCGTTAGCCTAATCTGAAGTGTAACGCATGGCATCTGGACTGGCTCGATCAAGCAGACAGCTTTTCCATCCGAGGGTGACCTATTATTTTACCCTCCGCTCACTCCCACTGTACCCGCTCTCACCCCTGGCCAGCCATCTCACTCCTACACTCTCATTCTGTCACTGTCCTCCTATTGGCTCTCCCCCATCTGTCTTTAATACAACATTTATTCACCGTGTACATGTTTTATGAATAAATATTACCCTCCCCCATCGGCCTTTAATACAACATCTATTCACCATGTATATGTTTTATGAATAAATATGACCCTCCTCCAGTGCGTCCTTCCACTCCCGCTGAACGAGAAGTGGAGCAATGGGGCACGGTGCAGGGTCACAGACGCCTCTGTTTGGAGGCTTGAAGCCAGGGCAGGCTGTAAGCCACTGCTCTCCCCCTCCCCAGACCTTGCTCCTAGCTCCCCTTCAAACTCCGGCGGCTCGGCTCCAAGAAGCCAAAGGGGTCGGGCTCCTCATGGCCCTGCATGGACCCAGCCTGTCCCTCTCACTTCCTTTCAATCTCTCTCTCTCTCTCTCTCTCTCTCTCTCTCTCTCTCTCTCTCTCTCTCTCTCCGTCTCTCTCTCTCTCTTTCCTCTCTTTTCTCTCTTCTCTTTTCTCTCTCTCTCCTCTCTTTTCTTTTATACCATGTCGTTATTGTTTCTGGTTGTCTCGTGCCGATGAATTCTAATTCCCCGCCTGCTTTTCCTGGCCAGCAGGTCGGTAGACCTCGAGCCCTCTCTGGGGTTTGATCGTTCCTGGGACCCATATTAACAGGAACATGTGTCTGACCCAGGTTAGCCCTCGCTAACCCAGACCAGAGAGTCGTCCAAAACAAAGAGATTGTGAGGGAAAGAAAGAAGAAAAAACAAATCAAAGCAGGAGGAGGAGGAGGAGGAGAAGAAATAGAGAAATACGTCAAGTGGGAGAAATACTCCAGTGTTTAGATATCACACCAACGTTAAATGGACTGCCCCAGTTTATTGGAGGGAAAAACACATAAAACCCAAACCAAATGCAAATACCTTCCCTTTCTCTCCTCCGATCTCTCTTTCTCTCTCCATCATGTCTTTACTTCTTTCTCTTTTGCCTCTCCCTTTTCATCGGCAGCTGTCGGGCGGTGCAGCGTGCCCGTCCTTGGCATGGAGCTTGGCACAGGAGCTGCGTCGGGCGTCGCAGGGTGCCCCCCGTCGGGCCTGCCAGTGGTACACCACCCCCCAGCTCTCATAACACTACAGAGTATTATTACCACCTAAGCCACGGAGCGAGGGATGAAGGGAGGGAGGGAAGGATGGAGAGAAAGGGGAACGATGAAGGGGAGGCAGCACGCAGCGGCCGCCATAACCCCATCCCCTGAGACGGGGCTCCAAAAACAAACCAGAAAAGGTTTTTTTTTCGGGTGCCGTTTTTCTTTTTCACCCCTACGTCCACCATCCTGTGCTGCCGTGGTAACAGCCACAGCATCGAAAGGAGCACGGGGAATAACGGGGATCAGGCGTCTCTGACGACCGCCAAGGAAAGAGCCTCGGATGAAGAACCGCCTTTGAACCTGCACGGTTGTCTGCGGATATTTAGCCCAGTGCTTTGAATGTGTCCAGAGCCCCTTAGACGAGGGATGGTTGGCTTAGCTTCTGACTTTGAAAGTACAAAGGAACTAGTGGTCTGGCCGGTGTGTGACTAGGTGGACTGTTGGCTATGAAACTGTTTCTGTTAAGAAATGTGTTTTAGCTATTATGCGGTCTGTAAGTGTATGTCTGAAATGGTTGCCCTGGATACCTATTAGACTACTGTGGTAAAGCTGTAGTCTCCTGGAGAACGGATAGATAGGCTGGGGTTATGGGCAGGTCAGTGGGGCTGCAGGCAGGCAGGCAGGCAGGCATAGAGACAGACAGACAGACAGGTCTTTCAAACCAGGGGAAAGTGAAAAGGGGAAATGCCTATCCAGCGCCACACGACCCCACATTTTTACCACGTGGTCCTTGGCAGTCCACTCCCAGCCCCGGGTTTGGAATCAAAGCCATTGCCCCAAGAAATACACAGAGAGCACGACAGACGGAGTCAGGCAGGAGGGGAAATAAGAGGGAACAAAAATATTTACTCTGCAGTAATTTTGGGTGGGTACGTTTGGTGGTGGTGGGGGGGGGGGGGGGGGGCGGTGAACATGATTGTAAAAAAGGTATCCCAGAGAGCTACAATGGGGGCCATTGAAGGACAGGCTGAGGGTGAGCGTCAGGCTTGGCCCCACGCCAGAGGCCAGGTCCCTCTTAAAATCTGGGGAAGAAAAGAGGGACTGTTTTATGAAAGGAAAGGAGAGAAACAGACGTGTGCACTGTTCCCTCTCTGTCCTCTTTCCCCTCTTTCTCTTTATTCACTCTGAGGGCACCAGCATGCTGACACACCATGCCATGCTCATGCACACACACACACACGCACATACATACATCCACACACACACATACATCCACACACACACACACATATACATCCACACAAACGCACTCACACTCAAACACATGTTTAAGAATACAGTACACACACCCAGTTCTAAAGTTATGGTTTAACACTGAGTTTCCTCGTTGCATAGGTGTAGTCTTTTAGGAGAAGCAAACATCGTGAATGGGCATCCTCCTCACCCTGGTGTTTGACCTCCATCATTTGGATGGGCATCCTCCTCACCCTGGTGTTTGACCTCCATCACTTCAATGGGCATCCTCCTCACCCTGGTGTTTGACCTCCATCATTTGAATGGACATCCTCCTCACCCTGGTGTTTGACCTCCATCATTTGAATGGGCATCCTCCTCACCCTGGTGTTTGACCTCCATCATTTGAATGGGCATCCTCCTCACCCTGGTGTTTGACCTCCATCATTTGAATGGGCATCCTCCTCACCGTGGTGTTTGACCTCCATCATTTGAATGGGCATCCTCCTCACCCTGTATTCTATCCCCCATTCAGCCTTCTTTCCATGTAAAGGAGCGGACTGTAAACAAACGGGCTTTATTAAAAAGGCATCTGGAACAGCCGCTGAGCCGGAGGAGGAGTGGAATGCAGCGCTCGGGGTCTGTCGGGGGGGGGGGGTCTCTGTCCACCTCCAGGGGGGGTTCTGTCCACCTCCAGGGGAGGGGGTGGGCTGCGTTGGACCGCGTTGGACCGGTTAGCCCGGCCTCCGTCTTTCCCCCTTGGCAGAAACAGAAACAGAAGAGGACGGACGGACGGACGGACGGACAGACGGTGGTAGGGCTGCTGCTCTGTGTTTTGCTACGCGGGCCGCACTGCTACCCCCAGCTGGACCGCTATACTAGGGGCAACCGGTGTGTGTGTGTGTGTGTGTGTCTGTGTGTGTGTGTGGGTGTGGGTGGGTGGGTGGGTGGGCATGTTTGTGGGTGGGTGGGTGGGTATGTTTGTGGGTGGGTGGGTGGGTGGGTATTGTGTGTGTGTGTGTGTGTGTGTGTGTGTGTGTGTGTGTGTGTGTGTGTGTGTGTGTGTGTGTGTGTGTGTGTATTTGTGGGTGGGTGTGTGTGTGTGTGTGTGTGTGTGTGTGTATGTGTGTGTGTGTTCGTGGGTGCACATGCCAGTACCCCGCCGGCTCCCCTACCTGTTAAACACCTGGGTGGTCAGTCCTGGTTCTTCCCCGGTTCCCAACCCAAGGCAAGCCGTTTGCAGCAGGCCCGCTGGCTGACTCACGCTGCAGTACAATCCGCTTTGTCCGTCCAACCCAGGGAGTGTTTCCAGCCGTACTCTCTCCCGTCCCACCCTGTGTTTGGCCCGCGGCGCTTGCCATGAAGGATTTCTTCCCCCCCGTGAACGAGGAATCTAAACGGCCTCGTAAAAGTTAGGGTTGTGCGGCGCTGGGCTGGATGGATATAGGGGGAGTGCAACGGGGTTGTACACACCACCTTGTTTATGGGGGGGACATCTCGGAGGAGCACTGCTTACAGATGGAGACGCTTTACGTTACACAGCGAGGACGGGTCAAAGGTAGACTGGAGTTCTCTCTCTCTCTAACACGAACTCTCGTATTTTATTTATTTTTTTAACTTTTTGGGAGGCATTTTAACTTACACACACACACACACAGAGAGAGGAGATATGGGACCTTGTAGTCCAGCTGTTCTGTCTGCTGACCACCTAAATAACCAGTTAAATCGTACTTCTCATTTTTCTTCTTCCAGGCCCCCCCTTCCTCTCTCTCCTCCTTTGGCTCTGCTCTCACTCCCTGGAGTGGCAGCTTAAAAGGAGGCCAAGTGGATGGCAAACCTAATCCCTCCCTTTAAAATGTTACGCTTGTAGGAAAAGGCTGAGGACATTTTTATGTTCTTTGTTTATTTTTTATTAATATCATCACTTTTTTCCACTTGTACAAATGAATTCCCGAATGTAAAAAGACAACAGAAGAAACATACAACAACAACAAAAAAGTTTTCCCCAAATAAACAGGGAAAAATACAGTCATATTGAAAATATGTTGGCATGTTTTCAATGTATTGTACAACCAGGTTATTCCAGTTAAATTGTTTGATTTGATATGATTGACAGTCTTCTTTGTAAGATCGGCCCTCTTAAAATGAAATTGTTGCCACTCTTGTCAGACAGTACTGTCAGTGTGTGTTTTAGTGAGCAGGTTGGCCTAGTTGTTTGGGGGGGGGGGAGGGTTACTGTATTCTAAAGCCTGCGGGTGTGAGTAAAGGAACACGATAGCAGCCTTATATCTGCTGCTCATGACGGAACATGCTCCTGGCTCATCACTGTTATGTCAACTGGAAGAGATACAAGCCCCACACACCCACACACACACACACACACACACACACACACACACACACACACACACACACACACACACACACACACACACACAGTCATCTTAGGCAGGCCAGCACCATGCATACAGTATTTTGAGTACCTCCCTCCCCAGAGTCGATTATGTGATTCTCCTCCCCGTGCGTCCTGTCAGATGATCAACCTGTTTCTGTCCAGGCCCAGGATACCTTGTTTCTCGGTGCCTCCGGCGTCCAGAGAAAAAGCACCGTCTAGGCTACGCTAGGGTCTGGACTTTCCATGGTCTGCTTGGATGCAAGTGAGCAAGACAGGCCCCTCTTTGCCAAGGAGCGGTTACTGGTGCACAGCGAAATGCCCTGGAGGCTAATTCAGCCTCTGGGAAACACACACACACACACACACACACACACACACACACACACACACACACACACACACACACACACACACACACACACCAGCCGCTATCTCTACCCGGCCCAGCCAGCTACAGGGCTCTTTGAGAACTGTGGTTACAGGGGACATTGGAAAGCTTCCTCTTGCAGGGAGCATAAACAATAAATAGGATCTTTTGAAGTTGTGTTTGGCCCTCTGGTTTGGGCAGGAGTCACATGGGGGTGTGTGGTGTAGGATGGCGCTGAGCCTGGTTGCGACTGGCTGGGCCTCCAGACAACTGCTTACCTTTGTAACTCAGTTCTAATCTTGCTTATCGGCTCTGTAAGGGTGCGGGGGTGGGGGTGGTCTGTGTCTGGGAGGTGGGGGGTGGTGGGGGGGGGGGGCATCATGGTGGTTGAATGGAGAAGGGGAGATTTAGTTTCGAGTCTCCCCAGACTTCTAGCTACTTAGACTGTCTGAAGTTTGTGGGGGGGATAAAGCCCTTTGATTGGCTCTCTGGTACAAAACGAGTTTTAATCTTCAAAGATCTGAATCGGCTGTTTTCGTCTGTGTCTAAGTTACAGGCAGTGGGAGGCAGGGATTGGTAACAGTCACATAGTCAAGGCAAGAAACAAGACACTAGTGTATAAAAAACATGTACAAACGATTCATAAAATTGCCAACTTCTAAAGTCAAGTGAAATTATTCAGCTACAGGATTTAAAGTAACGGCCATTTTACCTCTCAATGACTGCAAAACGGATCAAACTTCATGCAGGTGTCATTCACAGCAAGCACAGCTCCTAGTAGGGTAGTGCCGAGGGGCTACGCAGCCAAACTTTGTTTGTACTGTTCAGTTCAGTTATTTGAATGAAGGCGGGGGGCAGTATTATTCCACGTCTGCGCCCCCCTCCAACGTTTTGAATGAAGGAGGAAGGGTCTAGGTCATCTTAACCCCTTGACCCTTCAGCTACAGCCATCGACTGGCACTCCACGTAGGCGACACGTGACCTTTGACCCTCGCCAATGAGAAACAGAGCCCGTGGGCTGGCAGTTCAGCTGTGTGATTAGGGAAACATTGTTTGCATACAGGAAACAACAAACTGGCATGAGCGTACATAAAACAACAAGGCACTTTTCAAGGCTTAACTTGTCTCCTTTTCAACGCGTTTTTAACGTCTGTTCAGACAATAGGCAGTGAGTTAAATAGTGTGTTCAGTCTCACAGAGGCTGGCTGACTGGCTCGGCTCAGTCCTCCTCCCGCCCCCTAGCAGAACAACAGACAGCTCTAGCTGCTGGTTCCGGTCCCCACGTGGTGACGGAGGAGGCGTCCTCCTCCTCCTCCTCAGAGTCTGAATGGGCCGGCGCTCGGCCGTCAGAAGTAGGAGGGCCGGTGCGAGGAGGACAGGTTGTTGTTGGAGGGGCAGTGGTCCTGTAGCAGCAGCACCTCGTACTCCAGCCCCCCGCTCTGCACGGCCGGCTCGGGCAGCAGCGGCTCCGGCTGCTTCTTGGGCAGCGCCCCGTCGTCCGCGTCCCCTTTGACCCCCTCCAGCTCCAGCTGGGAGACCTCGCAGTCCAGCTCCAGGTGGCCCTTGGCCCTCTTCCGCCGGCGGTAGCACACGGCCCCCACGGCGGCCGCTACGAGCGCCAGGAGGAGCAGGAGGCCCAGGCAAGGCAGCAGGGCGGTGGTCAGCTGCTCGTCCTCCACCCGGGCGTCGGTGGTGGAGCCGGGCTGCTGGCCGGTGGTGCGGGCCTGGGTGCAGGCGCTGTCCGTCCCGCTGGGCTCCCCCAGGGGGCTGGCGCACACGGCGTAGGTGGAGTTGGGCTGCAGCCCCCGCAGGGTGTACTCTGGGTAGGTGGTGGGCACGTTGAGCTGCATGGGCCTGCCGTCCAAGCCCGACAGGTTGCGGTAGGTGAGGCGGATGCCGCGGATGTAAGGCCGCGCCTGGATGTAGCGGTGGAGGTCCAGCAGGATGGAGGTGGCCGTCACCTGCCGCCAGTGGATGTGCGGGGCGTCGCCCGCGGCCGTGGTGGAGTAGACTCTGCCCCCCGGGGGGCCGTCCCGGCGGCGGTTCTCGCAGAAGGCGCCGAAGGTGCCAGGCGGGCAGACGCACGCCACCTGGCCCCGCTGGTCCAGCTGGCAGGTGCCCCCGTTAAGGCAGGTGTGGGACGGGCAGAAGTTTTGCTCCGCCTCTGGGTTGGCGCTGGGCGTGGGAGGGACAGGGGGCAGCGCAGGGCCTTCCCTCCCGGATGAGGGGCCGTCGCTGGGCTTGGACGCCTGGATGACCCTGGTGGTGGTGGTGGTGGTGGTGGCGGCGGCGGCGGTGGTGGTGGTGTCAGCGGCGGGGGCGGTGGTGGTGGTGGTGGTCCTCACCGTGCTGGCAGTGACGGTGGTGGTGGTGGGGCAGCCAAACTCCCTGTGCTCCAGCCTCTCCAGCACCTTGCCGGCGTTGAGCGGGGGGAAGTGACAGCGGGTCTCCTCGGTCCTCGTCAGGGTGATGTCCTGGCTCCGCAGCCAGGCGGGGAACCAGGCCAGGGTGCACAGGCAGTTGAAGGGGTTCTCGGCCACGGTCAGCCTCTGGAGGTGGGGGAAGAGCTGGGGGAAGCCCTGGGGCAGACCCTGCAGGCTGAGACTGCTGATGTCCAGCTCCTGTAGCTCGCCCAGGCTCTGGAGGTCCTCCACCGCCAGGGCTCTCATGGGGTTGGAGGCCAGGCTCAGGTGGATCAGCCCCCGGGCCACCCTCAGCGCCGGGGGGAAGACCTCCAGCTGGTTCCCCGAGACGTCCAGCTCGTGGAGGTTCCCCAGGCTGGCCATCAGCTCCTCGTCCAGGCCCGTGAGGCCCACCCCGGCCAGCTTCAGCGACTCCAGGTTGGGAGTCTGGAGGTCGGCGGGGCCCAGGGTGGGCAGGACGTTGAAGCGCAGGTCCAGCAGAAGCAGCCGGGGCATGGAGAGGGCGGGCAGCGCAGTGAGCTGGTTGCCCTGCAGCTTGAGCTCCAGCAGTTGCGTCAGGCCTTGGAAGGCCCCCGGGTGGATGTGCTTGATGTGGTTGCTGTAGAGGTAGAGGCGCTCCAGCTGGGCCAGGCCCTGGAAGCTGTGCTCCGAGATGCGGCCGATCTGGTTGGAGGAGAGGTCCAGGTTCTTCAGGGAGCTCAGCGGCTCGAACACCCGGGTGGGCAGGTCCGTCAGCTTGTTCTGACTCAGGTCCAGCATGTGGAGCTTCTCCAGGCCGTGGAAGTCGTCCGGCGCCAGGCCCTCAATGCCGTTGGAGAACAGGTAGAGCTCCGTGGTGGCGGGGGGCACCCCCCGCGGCATGGCGGCAGAGCGGCGCGGGAAGCAGAAGATGGAGTTGGGAGTGGAGCAGGTGCAGTCCCGGGGGCAGTCGCTGGACAGGGCCCTGCCGGGCAGGAGGAGGACCACGGAGGAGAAGAGGAGGAGCAGAGTCGTCAGTGGAGGGAGGATCGCCTTCATGATGGAGTCTCTCTCCCCGCTCTGTCTGGAATGAGAGGACAAGAGCAAGGTCAGATACCTGACA
>CM030183.1:17397117-17417117 GCA_017639675.1 Aplochiton taeniatus
CCTGGGCACACAGCGCCGCCTTGGCCATGCCACCTACGCCCGCCGTCCTTACTCACCCCCCAAACAATGAAAGGTCTCAGAAACCCTTTGCTGTCGGAGCACCGTTTGGCCCTCTGTCATTTCATGTCCCCACACCGACGTCCCCACACCGACGTCCCCACACCGCCCTACCGAACGGCGGCTAAATACTCGATTCGATTCCTCTTGTTTGCTTCTGCGTCACACTTCATGGCCATTAGCTCGAGGAGCCTGAAGAAGCCGTCTTTTTTTTCTGTGTGACCTTGGGGTTTGTGATGTGGAACGTGCTTTGTAGCCACAATGCTGTTAACACTGGCTACACTGTCTGTGTTTATTAAGCCAAGGCCACAACATATCTGATATAAAAAAAAAAATCCTATATCCTCTGTTGTTTTCGATGAATAGCTTTTGGTATGCGTATTCATATAATATTATTATATGCGTATTCATAGGTTAGCCAGTGATAGCTTAGACTTGTACTGTACTCGATAATGTGTATGCCAAAGGAAATTGAGATGATCCTTTCTTTGATCCTTTCTTCTTTATTAACTGGCAGTTGAGTGACCTCTTCCTCCTTTGAAAACAGGTTTGTCTTGGGCTTTTAACAGCCTCTCCCTCTTGGCCAAGCTGATTTCCCCCCCCCCCCCCCCCCCCCCCCCCACACAGGTTTGTCTTGGGCTTTTAACAGCCTCTCCCTCTTGGCCAAGCCGATTCTCCCCCTTCCACTGCGTGGTATCTCTAATAACCGCCACCCTCCCGTCGAAATGATTTCTCATTCTATCCGTTTTCAGATTTTCAGAGAAAGAACGCTGCCTTGAACTTGGACTGGGAGGCAGCAGATCAAGGGCTTCCGGGGGAGGGCAGGCAGGGGGAGGGCAGGCAGGGGGAGGGAGGGGGGGAAAAGCCGCAATCGAACTTCCATGCCCCGGCATTATCTCATCACGTTGTGGCTAGGGCCTTTATCCTCCTCCTATTTCAGCATGTTTTCTCCTTCTCTTCCTCAGAGTCAGCCTTGTGGAAACATTCAATCCTTCCTTTTTTGTGGAACAGTGGAAAGAACTTGGGCCACGTCCCCCTAGCACATTCCTATTGTTATCATCCAACTTTATAATATAATTTTTTTTTTTCATATGACTGGGCAGAGCTGTGTACTTTGTCCAGATATCATTCCGTTTGGACTCCCAGGGTCAACTCAGCGTAGCAGCCAGCAGCTAAGCACTCAGCAACAGCCCGCACCTGCTGAGCAGTGCAGGGAGAGTCTTCCAACTTTTGCCAGCCATGCGGAAAAAGGCAGTGTTGGAGTTGCTCAGCGATACACATGAAAAGGCTAATTGTTTATGGAAAATCATGTTCGGACAATGGCGATAACATCTGGTGGTCCATTGGAAACAGTTGAATGGGCACCCAGGGGTCAGAGGTCGCAGTTATCCCATCGTTATCCCCAAACGCCCCAGGGAGTTCATTGTAGGCGCGCCAGCAATTACACACATGCACCCGGGTTGGAATAGATTTGTTGGTCATGCTCAGGTAACTGGGGCCTGCTCCAAAACAAGGAGTATTGTGTAAGCTGATGGATGTGTCATGTTTATTGGAGCGCTGTGTGTGTGTGTGTGTGTGTGTGTGTGTGTGTGTGTGTGTGTGTGTGTGTGTGTGTGTGTGTGTGTGTGTGAGCACTTCAGTCATAACGGGGTTACACGGGGGCCGCGGACTTCTGAAAAGCGGAGAGGATAAGTGAAAGAGGAGAGCGTAAGGGAAGGCAGGAGAGAGCGTCGGACTGAGTGGAGGGGGGGTGGAGCTGCCGTGCTGCGTGTGTGTACGAAACAGAGAAGATAAAGGGGGGGGGGGGGGGGGGGGGGGGGGATTGAGTAACAGCTGGGCCGGTAAACAGACGTTGACGTGTGGGTCTCAGGTTTACACACTACCGGGGACCAACCTGTGTGTGTGTGTGTGTGTGTGTGTGTGTGTGTGTGTGTGTGTGTGTGTGTGTGTGTGTGATGTGTGTGTGTGTGATGTGTTCGCACTGCCTATTGACTGCATTCCCAATAATGTGTGTGTATGTGTGGGAGAGGTGGTATGTGAAGCCCAACTAAACCCTGATCCAGCCTCTTTTCCGGAAGCCTGACGAGCTTAAACAGTGATTCCGGACGGGAAAGGGGACTGTGGTCAGGACACACAGTGTCAGCACGGCCGTGCCGTGAAGATGGAGGGAGGGTGTGATGGAAAACGAGAGGACAACGCGAAAGGAGGGAGACGGCCAGGAGACCGGGGGGGGGGGGGGGCGAGCTCGGAAGATAAAAGTCCGGGGATAGTTCCTTCCGGCGGGAACGCTGGCGTTTGCCGATTGTACTGTTCTGGCGACTTTCTGCCATGTTTATTTGACCGTGCCTCATTCCAAAGGGAGCATGAGATAACCTCGATGGGGGTGGGGGGCTCTGCACACGACCAGCCCCCAGGTTACACTGCCCCCTCCTTGTGGGTTTGCAGTCTCTCGCGGGTCTCCTCCAGGTCTTTTTGTGGGGGAAGGAGGCCAGCCTCTCTTAGTCCCGGGTGACTCCATTTGAAATGAAATGAGCTTCCTCCTCAGAAGACAGAGAGGAGGGTGCAGGTAGAGACAGGAGCACTGCCATGTCAGACTTGTCGTTCTACAACAGAAGAATGCAGCTGTTGAGCGTGTTGACGCTCCACTCCACTTCCTCCTCCTCCTCCTCCTCCTCCTATTCTCTGAGTTGTAATTTCCTCCATTTCTCTCTCTCTGTTCCCCCCGGTGAGACATTCCTGAGAGGAACAGCAGCTGAGCTGTAGAGCTCCAGTCAGTGAAGTGCATTTCAGAGCCCAGTTTTAAAGATTAGGGGAGGGGGGGGGGGGGGGGGGGGGGGGGGGGAATAATGCTAGCAGCTTTTGAAAGGGACTGCAGGATTCTTGTGGTGCACAACCCCTCAGTATCTTTTGTTACCCCCCCCCCCCTCCTGGGTTTGTCGTAGTGTCTTGTTCGTTAAGAGGACTTTCGGCTACCGAACGCCTGGTACGGCCACCGGCCCTGCCGGGCTTACGGAGGGGTCAGGGACGGTCTGTGCGTAACAGAGGTGAACAGGCGGCGGGCCAGGCCCTGAGGAACAAAAGAAAGAGCTCAGACCAGTGGGAAGGAGAGGAGAAAGAGAGAGAAATGTTTGGCCGGCAGAGGAGTGGCGAGGTATAAGAGGCTGGTGGAGGGGGGTGGGGTGGAGGAGCGGGGGGGGGGGTGTAAGCCCCTGGCTTTGGGAGAAGGTGAGTGGGCCTGAGTAATTAAAGCTCCACAGGCCCAACGTCAAGAGCCCTTATCTTCAGAGCGGAAGGCCAGCAGCGAGGGGTGTGTGGGAGGGGGGAAAGGGTAGAGCACAGGGGGCCGGAGGGTGGGGGGATAGAGGAGTGTAGAGCACTGGGGGGGTGGGGAGGGGGGGGGGGGGGGGTGTAAGTGCGCTTGCATAATCTAGGAGGGCCACAGCCAAGCCAGCTTTAAAGCAATCGCAACACAAAGTTGTAGTTTAAGGGTATGCTTAGCGCCCCTTTGCCCCACAGCTGGACCGCGTCTCCCACAATCCAGCGGGGTTCGTCCTTCAACACCACAGCGCGGTCAAATAAACCGCGTGGCACTACAGGGGAGAGAGGGCGACAGGTAACGTGTGTGTCCTGAAACAAAGGGAGGTGGGGAAGAGGGCGTTCTTCTCATGGAGGAGACCCTAGCAGCGCTCCTCTCCAATGACCCGGGCAAGGACGCGTTCCGCGGGCTTTAACTCTCTGTTCAAGGACCGCCAGCTATGCCAGCACCAATGGTATGGTTGGTGTGCGATGGTGGGCGGAGCATGTTTACTTGCACTGGTCGCGTGTTGAGTTGCGTGGAGGTCTTATTAGTGGTACCTTTGAACGAGACGTGGCGTGCGGAAAGGGGGGATGTTTGGAAAAGGATTAGAGAGATGGAAAGCAGAGGGAAACCCGTGTCAGTTTGCTTCCGCGGTTACAGTAGCCCACTTCGACGCTCTGGGTGTACATTACGGACACTTGAAAGGTTATCCCTTTCGGTCCTCTGCCTTAACATTCTTAGGGTTTTAATTTGACCTTTTCCAAAGAGACATGTTACTGCCATAACAAGAGGAGAAGGATGGGGGTGGGGAGGTGAGGGGGGGTGTGGGGTATAGTTCTCTAATGTCTGTCAGTGATAATAAGCGTCGGAAAACCTCAGTATCTTCACCACGCTTTGTAGTGGTGGCCAGGGAGGAAGGCCGGCCCTAGGAAGAAAGTGATCGTTTGTGAAGCGAAGGTCTGAGAGCGCAGACTCTCAAACTCTCAGCCACATTACAACCATAGGACCAGCAGGCCAGATCACTGCTGATCAACGTTAAGCGGTGTGGAGGCAGGGGGGGGGGGGGGGGGCTGTTTTAATGAACTAACAGCAGGTCTCCGGTGGCCTAGATGCTGGGACCTCGCCGTGTAGAGTCTAAAGTATGTTTCTGTTGTTCTGGGTCCTCACTGTCTGCTCTCAGAGAGACCCGGCATGCGTAGCCAGACTGCTTATTATCACAGCCAAAGCGTCCGCCCTCTGGCCCCTGAGTTATGGTTTTGACCCAGCCAGCCGACCAGGGCGGCGTGAGGGGAAGGAGGTGTCATGCCAACGCTCTTAAGTACAAGGCCGGGGGGCCAGGCCAGGGGGCCAGGCCAGGTCTGAAGGGCAGGGCATCAATCTGCCCATCTAATACCAAAGAAGAAGAAAAGAGTTTCCTCTTTTCCTCTTTGGCTGGTTTTTGCAGTTATAAAGCTAACCAGCTTGATGCTTACTTTCAATACACATCCATTTTCTTATCAAATACAATTCTCCACTACAAAATAGCACGTCACAAAGATGAAAGAGCCCGCAGAAAAGCCGTCTGGATGCCGATTCAATGCGTGTCCTTTGATAGCATCAGTTCGAGGAACTACAAAGCCCAGGGACCAGTGAGGCGTGTCGGGAGGCCTGGAGGTCAGGGGTCATTCCGGAGCTGTGTTTTGAGTGCTGCTCAACGTACTGTGTCTTCAATGTGTAAATGTAACCCCTTCAACCAACACAAAACAGTTAACAAGCCCTATTAGACAGAGGCACACACACCCAGCTCGGGTTACACACACACACACACACACACACACACACACACACACACACACGCACCTGAGCCTTGAAGTCGCCCTGTCCCCACCGCCACAACAGGTGCTTCATAACCTGCTGGGGGCAGGCTAGGTAACCCAAAACCCCCAAAGTGTGTCTGTAGCCTGCACTGAGCACTGGCCTCCAGCCTCAGGCCCCAGCTGCTTGCACAGAGCTACCCCAGGGAGGAGGGCCGGGCCGGGCCTGAGGAACGGAAGGAGGTGGGCGGTCAGACCCCCATGCCTGGAGCTCTACATCCAGGCCTCCTGAGAGATTTAAGACCAACAGTCAAACTCCAGACCCGGTTATTTGTATTATGTTTATGTAAGAAGGAGGCATTCTCTCACTCACGCACACACACACACACACACGCGCACACACACACACACACACACACACACACACAGATAAACACACTGAGCCCTCTGTGATGCTCTGTGAGTGATGTTCTATGCGTGGACACGTCTCCATCAGCACTGTGATAATGCAGGGACCCTGCCCCCTGACCCGGGGACAGATAAGAAGGTCTCAGGGCACAGCCACACACTGGGACACAATGCTGAGCTCTGTCACACACGCACACACACACACAGAGAGAGACAGACTCTCTTGTCAAGGACAGTCTGTGCAACACACACACTGCCTCTGATTTCGGATAGCCTTAGATCTTTGCCACAACAAAAGAGACTTCGTACAAGCCAAAAAACCTTCCGGCACAATGGGCCGCGCATTGATCAAGAAGACCTGCATCTTCCCCTAGAAGCTTTTCCACATGTGTCTCTCTAAGCCAGACTGTTGGGGGGGGGGGGACAGGTAGGGTAGGGACAGCTAGCCAGTCTAAAGGCTTTGTGTGGCCTCAGGTCCAATGGACCGTGCAGGATGGGGGGACTAGCCGCCATCGGTCAGGGTAGAAGAAGACAAACACAGGTAGACTCTGCTCTCTCTCTCTCTTTCTCCCTCTCTCTTTCTCTCTCGCTCTCTTTCTCTCTCTCTCTCTCTTTCTCTCTCGCTCTCGCTCTCGCTCTCTCTCTCCCTAACCCTCTCTCCCTCACCCAAACAAACACAGGTAGACTCTGCTCTCTCTCTCCCTCTCTTTCTTTCTTTCTTTCTTTCTTTCTTTCTTTCTTTCTTTCTTTCTCTCTTTCTCTCTCTCTCTCTCTCTCTCTCTCTCTCTCTCTCTCTCTCTCTCTCTCTCTCTCTCTACATCTGAATTATTATAAAATTGTGAACACGTTTTGAAATTTAGGGAAGAATGTTTCTCTAATTAATTTGTAATTATCACACTTTAGAAGAAAGTGAAGCTCTGTCTCCACCTCTCCCTTGGAGTAAAGTGAACACAGCCTGTCCTCCCTGGGATCAAAGTGAACACAGCCAGGTCTGTCTGTGATGGCCGTTTCCTATGGCCAGGCTGTGCTCACTGAGTCTGGAGCTTGTCAAGGATTTCCTCAGATTTCTGTCAGTCACAGATGTCAGGTAGTCTGCCATTGTGTACCGTCTGCTTAGTGCCAAATAGAGTTCAAGTTTACTTTGAGCTTTTGTTGATTCTTTCCAATGTGATATGGAAAGAATCAACAAAAGCTCAAAGTAAACTTGAGCTCTCTCACACTCTCTCTCTTTTTCAGTCCCCCCCCCGCTAAGGTGTATAGCCCCGGAGGGCTCTGCATTGCCGGGCTGACCCTGGCTCCTGGCTCCTCCACTCAGGTCATTAAAGAGCCATTAGTCCAGCGGGGGGGGCGGGGGGCGGCGGGCGCTCTCCTTCCGTTCGGCGGGGGGGGGGTTGCCTAACAGCTGTTTTGCATCCAGCTGGAAGGGCTTAGGCATATTAAGGGAGACAAGGGAAAAAGCGATAGTGGATCAAACTATAGGAGACAAGGTGATTGCCAATGTGGATCAAACTATAGGAGACAAGGTGATTGCCAATGTGGATCAAACTATAGGAGACAGTGTGATTGCCAATATAGATCATTTGCAAACAGGTCGTTTTGCTCTTAGGAGTATTTGACAGCCCCTAGGATCGTATTTGCTAGTGAGCGAGTCACTGTAGGGGTTAGCTTGCGGCTTTTGAATGTTGGAATGGTGTGCGAGTGTGGGTTTGTGCATGGAAGTGACAAGTGTGTGTGTGTGTGTGTGTGTGTGTGTGTGTGTGTGTGTGATTGGGTGGGTGGAGGTGGCCAGACCAGTTTTTCCGCCGCGAGGCACACAGCTGGCGACTGCGCCCACTCAACCTCCCAGCGCTCCCGGGGTTAAGCTCTCAAACAGGAAACCAGAGCCGCACTTCCTGTTCACCTGGTGTGACTTGTCTCCTGTCGCGTGGCTCTTTGAATGATTGGCCTGTAGTTTAGTGACAGGCCAGCCGACCATACACATACTGATCCCGAGCTCCGCCCCTGTCGCCATGGGCGAGTGCCAGTGGTAGTGACTCTGCCTTCGACCTCTTCTGGCAACGGGGTCGAGGCAGCGAAAGACTGAAGGGGTGTTTTCTGACGGAGGCAGGAGGCTAAGAGCCAAACGGGCCCACTGATGGACAGGCCCCCTGGGGCAGACGTGTTCTATCACGGATAGATGGTGGCCCGGCCAGCCAGTCTGCCTGTCGCCATAGCTGCAGTGTTCCACGCCTTGGAAGCGCCCAGATCAACGCTTCAGTCACCACACAGTCATTTTCTCTCTGTCAGCCACTACGGCTGGCTACACCACACACACACACACACACACACACACACACACACACACATTTTCTCTCCGTCCGCCACGTCACACACACTATGTCTGTCATTGCCCTGATCCCCTCGGCAACCCTTCTCCCTCTCCTCCTCCTCCTGCGCTTTTACCTCAGGCCTGTTTACTTCGCACCGCAGGGTATGACAGGAATTTGGCTATGGGACGTTCTGCACACCTGCCATAACAGCTCTGTGTGTGTGTGTGTGTGTGTGTGTGTGTGTGTGTGTGTGTGTGTGTGTGTGTGTGTGTGTGTGTGAGTGAGTGAGTGAGTGAGTGAGTGAGTGAGTGAGTGAGTGAGTGAGTGAGTGTGTGTGGTGTAGCCAGCCGTAGTGCTACAGCGTTTCATTATTTGACTAGTAACAGTTAACATTTTGAAGGAAGGCTACAGGCGACATGGCAGGCTAACACACTGAGCCCTAAAAATGCTAACTTGTAACACCTTCCGTCACCCCACACACACTCACACACACTCACACACACCCAGATGTTAGAGGCCTAGTGCTTAGGCGGGTCTGTCTGTAGCTAGAGTTCATGCTTAGGGCACACACACACACACACACACACACACACACACACACACACACTGGGTTGGACTAAACGGGCACCTGGGCTGTTCTCTCTTCTCACTTCTCTTTTCTTTGTATGCGTTTGTTTGCGACCAGTCACTCACACACATGCCCCCCCCCCCCACACACACACACACACACACACACTAATGCTCACAAACACCAACGTCGGCGAGCCATGTCACATTTGTGGACGCGGAAGATCCCCTGACAGTGCAGGAAGCCAGCAGCCATGTGTTCTTATTGGCCCTGAGAGCAGCAATTGTAACGTGGGAGGGTGGTCTTCTACGCGCGCAGTCTGAAAACCTAATTAATTCATGCGTTCATGCGTTCATGCGTTCATTTGAGCAGCGGTGGTACAAAGCAGTACACGCCTCCGTGGTACACAAATCATAAGAATGAGTCATTCTGGCATTGCAGTGTGACACACACACACACACACACACACACACACACACACGGCGAAGATCTCCGGGGCAGATTAGGACTGTCACTGTTGTTGTGTGTCGGTCACTTGCCAGTGGCTGTGTGCCAGGCTAGGTGGGTACAGAAACCTGCCTGCTGGGTTCGGGGGTAACAAGCTGTGGTGCTGCTACCGACCTCAGCTGAGCTGCTGGGAGACAGACCTCGTCTTCCATGGTCTAGTACCTCCTGAATAAGCACATTCTAGTTTCTCCAACTGGGCCTGCTCCTTGAACCTGCAGCGTGAACCAGGGCCGGTGTTCCAAGCCTCAGCCTAGGAGCCCGGCCAGGTGAGGCCAGGGGAGGTCAGGGGAGGTCTCTGTCCCTGACAGGCTGAGCGGGCGTCTGTCAGCAGCTAGACATTAGCACGGCGCGTCCCCTACGACCATTAACCTGTGGCAGGGGTGCGGCAACGCGAGAGAGAGAGAGAGAGAGAGAGAGAGAGAGAGAGAGAGAGAGAGAGAGAGAGAGAGAGAGAGAGAGAGAGAGAGAGAGAGAGAGAGAGGAGAGAGAGAGAGAGAGAGAGAGAGAGAGAGAGAGAGAGAGAGAGAGAGAGAGAGAGAGAGAGAGAGAGAGAGAGAGATGAGAGAGAGAGAGAGAGAGAGAGAGAGAGAGAGAGAGAGAGAGAGAGATGAGAGAGAGAGAGAGAGAGAGAGAGAGAGAGAGAGAGAGAGAGAGAGAGAGAGAGAGAGAGAGAGAGACTATGTGAGCCATTGTCCGTTCAGGTCCAGGACACCCCGGTGGTACATTCTTTGAATCCCACAACCAGCAGCAGTGCAGCCAGGAGTGAAAGCAGGCGCTCGCCCCCGTGGAGGAATACACACCGTACTGTTCTGGTCTAGGTACCGGATGTCTACACACACACACACACACACGTGGCCAGCAGCAGTTCCAGCCCTGGCCCAGTGGGCCATGTGTCCAACACGGTGCTCCAATTCAATTTGGGCTTCGGCTCCCTCGGAGCCTGCTTGTGACCAACCATCCGGAGAGACGTGAGGAATGGACCATTTAGAGTGGGAGAGCAGGGCCTCGTACAGTGTGTGTGTGTGTGTGTGTGGACCACACGTGCTCTCAGTGACTGACTGGTAAACTGACGGACAGATTGACTGAGAGCTGAGGGAGATGACAGGAGGAGGGCTGTTTTTCCTTATTGTAGTGTGTGTGTGTGTGTGTGTGTGTGTGTGTGTGTGTGTGTCTGTCTGTCTCTCTTTTTAGAAATACAGTTTGAATGGCACAATCAACACGACAGACCATACAGCTCATTAAGTGAGCAAATTCCTAAAGCAACCTGTCATCTAATGAACAAAGAAGTCCACTGTGTGTAAGTGTGTGTGTGTGTGTGTGTGTATGTGTATGTGTATGTATGAGGTGTGTGTATTCCTACTCTGTCTGTGTGTGTTCTGCATGTCAATGAACGAGCCCCAGAGTGTGTGCTAAGGGGCTTTCTGCTTGGTCTGCCTGGGAACACGTTTACTTAAGATGGAAACATTACCGTGCCCAGCTGACACACACACACACTCCCGTGCGCCATTTCAGAATGCGTCAAGGTGTTTATGAACGGCAGCTATCCGTTCTCGTCTGCGGCTAGTGGACACACACACACACACACACACACACACACACACGGTTCCAGCACTCGGTAAGGAGAAACACAGACCCTAACTCCCTCTTATACCCCGTGACAGAGCAGCCTGCGTGGTGTATCAGAGGATGTCTAAGGCAAACGGCACCCACTGTTTGAGAGGAGGAAGGCGCAGCAGTGTGGCCAGACAGACGACTTAGACTAGACAGTGTGTGTGTGTGTGTGTGTGTGTGTGTGTGTGTGTGTGTGTGTGTGTGTGTTGACACGGAGGCTTAACGGAGACCTGGTCTGATTTGCTACACCGTGGAGCACCAGGCATGAATTCCTTCACCTCTGTGTGTGTGTGTGTGTGTGTGTGTGTGTGTGTGTGTGTGTGTGTGTGTGTGTGTGTGTGTGTGTGTGTGTGTGTGTGTGTGTGTGTGTGTGTGTGCACGTGGGTGTGAAAGAGTTGGACCATAGGTCACACACACAGAGAGCCTCCATGCACACCACTTTCTCCCTGCCTCCTCTTGTTGTGAGTGTGTGTGTGTGTGTGTGTGTGTGTGGGGGGGGGGGGGGGGGGGCAGGGGGCGAACAAGCTGGAAGGCAATTAGCCAGTGTAGCAATAAGTCCAGGGGCCTGGGGCTATATGCTGGCTTACTAAAGGAAAGAGTGTGTGTGTGTGTGTGTGTGTGTGTGTGTGTGGGGGTCCAAACGGATCGCTCTGTCACTGCTTGCCGACAGCTAGCACCACGGAGGATGGGGGGGATGTCAGGCGCCCCCCCCCCCCCCCCCGCTGCCTGGGGCCGACAAGATGGTACGACCTAGCTGGACTCAGGCAACCCCCTGCTTGTCATAATGGACTGCCCCGGGGGGCTGGTCAAGAGGGGCAATTATCACTTGGGATTGAATAAGCCTGACCTTCATGGACCATCGCACACACTTACACGCAGACCTATTCACAAAATCCCGCACACACACACACACACACACACACACACACACACACACACACACACACACAGTCCCCCAGCTGTATATGCTCACACTCACAGCTTAGACTCTTACAACATCCTGTTTCCATTGTAACTTTACAAACCGGACAGGCACGTCTAACAAAGCATCACCCCCCCTCCCTCCTGTCTCTCTCTGTGTGTGTGTGTGTGTGTGTGTGTGTGTGTGTGTGTGTGTGTGTGTGTGTGTGTGTGTGTGTGTGTGTGTGTGTGTGTGTGTGTGTGTGCTGTTGTCATTCGGTGCAGAGTGCCTGGCGTGTGCGCTCGGGGTGGAGCAACCCGCCAGCAGGAATGTGTCACTTTGACGGACGCCTTCAAACCCTGTGGCATGCCGCCAGCCGGCTTAGTGGGAAGGGCGCTAAAGAGTCGCTTGGAACTTTGCTCCGCCGTCAGACAGTTAACCCTTAACTCACCCTCTGACCAGCGCTGCGTCCTCCCTTGCCACTGGCTCACCTCTCTTCTCCTCGCCGCCTGTCCACACGAAAACAAACACCAAGGTTAGCCCCCCTCTCCGACTGGCATCCTTTAGCGGAACGGCCGACGCTACTACACACACACTCACACACACACACACACACACGAGTCGGGAGGCCGTGTGGCGTCAGAACGAGGGATCAAGATAATGACAGAGCGGAGCGTGCCAGGGAAAACACATGAGGGAAGAATGCAGACCGACCCATCTTCATCCTGTGCCTTTGTATCCGTCACGGCCGGTGTGTGTGTGTGTGTGTGTGTGTGTGTGTGTGTGTGTGTGTGTGTGTGTGTGTGTGTGTGTGTGTGTGTGTGTGTGAGAGAGGTGGGGTCACACTAAGACAACATGCAAATGTGAACGTTTTTTGCAGATTCCCAGATTTGACAGGACAGGTTTCCTGCTGGTGTTGATGTCTGTTTTTATGTTCCTATACCTCTAAAGAAAGCACACACAAACTAGAATAGGCCTGTCCCCATTCACACACACACACACACTCATCAACATAGTGCATTTACACACAAACACACACTCATCAACATGGTCCATTTACACACACACACACACACACACACTCACACACACACTCTCACTCACACACACACACTCATCAACATGGTCCATTTACACACACACACACACATACACTCATCAACATAGTGCATTTACACACACACACACACACTCATCAACATAGTGCATTTACACAGAGAAACACTCCCCTGTAAACAGCCCTTCAGGGTGTCAGGGCTGGCCTGTTTATTTGTCTGGGGTCTGTGTTGCTATTAGGGTCAGTGGGGATCTGTTATTCCGAACGGGTTGTGTGTGTGTGTGTGTGTGTGTGTGTGTGTGTGTGTGTGTGTGTGTGTGTGTGTGCGTGCGTGCGTGCGTGCGTGCGTGCGTGCGTGCGTGCGCACGCACCTAAACGCTTTGTTGTAAATCGAATCGTTTACTCCACCCCTCTCTCCTCCTCCTCCTTTCTCCCCTCATCCACCCCTCTCCTCCTCCTCCTCCTTCCTCCCCTCCTCCACCCCTCTCTCCTCTTCCTTCTTCACCTCCTCCACCCCCTCTCTCCTCCTCCTTCCTCCCCTCCTCCACCCCCTCTCTCCTCCTCCTTCCTCCCCTACTCCACCCCTCTCTCCTCCTCCTTCACCACCTCCTCTCCCCCTGGCTCACTCTCCTTTTGCCCGTTGCCCCCTCGGTAGTGCCAGCCTCTCCTATGTCGACTGCGTGTCAAGAGCGACACCCGACCCAAGCAGGGCACGGTGACGGCCGGCGGTGGGAGGTCCGGGGTGTGCTGGTGACGAGGACCACGTTTCCTCAGGTCGTCCGAGGCCGCTGCTTGGATCGTTTCTGGGAAGGCTTGCGGGAAGTGCAGCCATTTTTTAATTTGGAAAGGGGACTTGTCCCGACTCGTCAGTGTCATCGCAGCTGGAATGTTTGGGAAGGCCATGTCCTTAAATTTGGGTTCATGCTCCTAGGACTCCCCCCCCCCCCCCACACACACAAACACCCCATAACAACGTGTGGTTTCAGCAGCGAAAAGAGAGTCAGCGAAATGCAAACACACACACACACACACCTTTTGTTTGACACTGCCTGAACACACTTGACTTCAATCGTCCAATCTATATCTCAGGAGACTTAATAAGTAAGTGTTTATGTGAGTGTGTGTGTCTAACGGTCATCAGTCAATAGTAGCACGTATTGTCAAGGTGTGTGTGTGTAGCGTGAGTGTGAGTGTGTGTGTGTGCAGCGTGAGTGTGAGTGTTGTCCTAGTAACATCTCGGTTGTTAAGGTCTCTCTGTCTCTGGTTAAATCCTCATTTCCTGATTACAGCGCTGGCCAGAGGTAATTACAACCTTAGATTAGGAGTCCTGTCTCTTTCCTTAGGACATGGCTGAAATGCAGCAGTTTGCGGTGGGTTTCCTGGGATGTGTTCCCTCCTCTCTCTCTCTCCTCGTCCCTCTGGTTGCCTCAGAGGAACGCTGGAACATCGGTCAGAGGCGGGATGGGCATTCCTCTGATTTTTAGCATATCCCTGGACCGCCAGTCCAACAGGCAGGAAAGGAGAAAGAAGGAAGAACGTGAAGGATGAAAAGAAAAGGGAGTGGGCCTCAGTCAAACAGCTGAACGGGCACTTTCCCTCTCTTCTTTCCTCCCTTCTTTCCCTCTCTTCTTTCCCTCTCTTCTTTCCTCCCTTCTTTCCCTCTCTTCTTTCCCTCTCTTCTTTCCTCCCTTCTTTCCCTCTCTTCTTTCCCTCTCTTCTTTGCTCCCTTCTTTCCCTCTCTTCTTTCCTCCCTTCTTTCCCTCTCTTCTTTCCCTCTCTTCTTTCCTCCCTTCTTTCCCTCTCTTCTTTCCTCCCTTCTTTCCCTCTCTTCTTTCCCTCCCTCCATCGCTCTGTGCTTCAGAGACACATCGGCCTTTGAAGAGAGACAAGCCTCTAAAACAGAATCCTGAGGAGAGAGAGATGGAGCGTGTGTGTGTGTGTGTGTGTGTGTGTGTGTGTGTGTGTGTGTGCAGGACAGAAGGGGTTCGCCGCTCCGATCCCTCTGGAGGTTTATATTTACACCGTGGGTTTGATGTGGTTCTTCAGAACGCATCACTTAGCCCCGATGGGCTCAGCTCCTCTTCAATCTGCCCTGGCAGGCGAGCAGGCCCGGGGTTAGCCCCAGCACACCGCCCGGCCCGCCTGGATGGGGGCCACGGCCCTTTGAAGCCGGGGGCTTTATTTCAGAGGCCTGTCCAAGTATGGGGCTGCGCCTCTGGGATCTGGAACCCACGGAGCGCCCCCCCCCCCTCTCTTGTGGTGGGGTACACCTGACTGACTGACTGACTGACTGACTGACTGACTGACTGCCGGCGGCCTGGCGAAGACAGTAAGCGCTACACTGAGACCCCCGACCCCCGACCCCCGACCCCCCCCGGTCACCACCCGCGGGCAGTAGCCTCGGCTGTCGGACACCAGACTGGACTTTTAGGAGGTCTTGCCAAAGACGCGCACGTTAGCGTGCACGCCAGCACTCCCGCCCGCCGTGCACTGCTCCTTTCTGCCCCGTCGACTTGCTCTCCCCACCCGCAATGTGAGCCCCCCCCCCCCCCCCTCCTTCACCCTCTACTCCCCCCCCCCTCCTCATGCCTCCCTGCCTTGACCACCTGACTTTTAACCCTCTAATCCCCCCCGGCCTGCTCAGGGTGGGGCCGCTTCAGAGACGCTGCCCCCTAATTGGCAGAAAGGCGGGGCCTGAAGGCTCGGTGCATGGAGGCCGGGGGGGGGGGGGGGGGGGGGGGGGGGGGGGGGGGGGGGGGGGGGGGGGGGGGGGGGGGGGGGGGGGGGAGAGTCTTCCTCCCATCGCTCACTGTCAGACCTAGAGCACGGACAGCCACTATGCATGAAATAAAATCAAACCGAGCTGACATTGTTCTGGTACCCCGAATGGATGGGTTTGGAAATGACGTACGGCTCATGCCAAGTGGTACCAGAAAGGCCAGAGATGGATATTTGTAAAACGCTGTCTGGTGTCCGAGAACAGTGGCCTGGTCTTTAGGTGCCAGCAGGTGTGTGTGTGTGTGTGTGTGTGTGTGTGTGTGTGTGTGTGTGTTTTTTTTTGATGGGGTCTGTGTTCAATTCAGTTCAATTATTTTGATGGTTTTAAACTGAAGTGCAGTGTCCCTGGCTTTGACTGGGCATTGCGTCTGTATGCACCTAGTTACAAGATTATCCTCTAGGCTGGACTCACACAAACACATACACACTCACGCGCACGCACGCACGCACGCACACGCACACACACACACACACACACACACACACACACACACTATGACCCATCTCCTTCCCCTGCCATGTCCCTCTGTTGGGCTATGGCTACTAACATTCTGGACTTCACTTTGAAGCAATGTCAGGTTTAAACCCGTGACTTTCCCCATCAAAGCCCCTTCCCTACCTCTCATCCCAATCCCTGGTCCTGTCTAACTATGCCCCCCCCCACCCCCACCCCAACACCTTTGGTCCCCCTCACAGTCTACCTCTCAGCAGGGAGGAAGGAGAGGACAAATAGTGGTTCAGACAGCAGAGCAGAGAGCAGAGACGGGCACTGAGGGACCCCTCTGACCACGTGGCGGCCATGTTTACACGGCCCGCCGCCCGCGGCGTTCTGCCACATGCCATGCCACGCTGTGCCAACCACAGCGCAGGGCATCAGTCACAGAGATTAAACTATAGCATATAGTCTCATCCTAAGAGAAGGCTCTTCTGGCCTGGCACTCTCTTTTATAAATATAGATTTTTTTTTTTTCAAGCTTCCGCAGTAGTGGTACGTAATTACAGTACTTCACACTCCTGTTGTGCCTTAGTCTCAATAGGCCCATTAGGAGCGTTAGGCAGAGTCAATGATACAGTAGTTTAACTTGGATAGCGAACATAATGACAACCTGTATCCAAACCCATGGTGGGGAACGCGGAGCCAGAGATCCGCCGGCGGCAGGGGTTAATATTGGGCTATTGGAGTGGTTTACCCGCTCTGCTGGGGCCCCGGGAAAGATTCAGCGATTTTCCATGCATGTGTGAGGGCGCCCGAAGATGCTAATCGCGCTGGCAGCCCTAGGGATCTTGGTCAGAAGACTGTTCTTACTTGCTCATAATCGGTCAAGCCATCAACGTTGAAGGGAGAGTTTCTATATCAGCCTACTTAGCGGTTCGCTTTGGCAAGATTAGGTGGGGGTTTGCGTGCGCCTGTGGATACCATCTTTTAAGGGGGGGGGGGGGGGGGGCTGGCGGCGGCAAATGATCTAATGCACTTTCTTTTGTCGTGTTCGTTAATCAAGTGTTTTGGTAGTGATGTAATGCAGCTCCAAATCTGTGCGCTTTATTTTATTTACGCACGATTAAGATTTATTTTGTTAGTTTATAACTTTGTTTTTAAATCACCAGTTATACACTTATTTCGCGTGTCACTGGTGTTATTTCATAAATCTTACTTATTAAAAGAAACATAGAAATAAAAAGAAATGTATTTTCACAAATGGGTGTTTCACTTCCACAGACGCACTTGAAATAGAAGTATGCTAAGCTCAGGAGAGCTGGGCTAAAGCAGAGATCCTCTTATTACCGCTTCTGTGTTAACCCAGGTTATCATACAGTGTATATGCAAATATTAAACCAAATATAACCTTGCCCTGAATCTGTCAAATTTGAGTATCTTCAGGTTACGCGACTATTGCAGCCGTAATTAATGCCAGTTAAGAACCAGAATTTAAACGGGGAGTTAGGCTACATCTTTCCTCGCGTTGGAATTTCTTCCAATAGTTGTATTAGTCTTTGAACTGGAGTAATGCATTTAACCTGATTCAGGCAGTTATAAACCACATATCAAAAACAGATTTCCCCCTTAGTAAATAACGACTTGCACAGTCTAAACGCTCTGCATTTAATGCACTAGCTATGCCAAATTGTTATCCACTTGTTTACCAGTATTTTTCTCACTTCTGAACTCTGGATGGCTTTAACAAAATAATACGTGTTTCTGTGTCAGTTACTATTTTGGAGTGCATACTTTTATTTATTTAAAACAAATTGAAAACTTGAAGACATGAAGCATGCCGAAAACTATGTATAGGTGATTGCCGTGGACTGTCGCAGTAGTGAACGTTTTCAGTGCGGGGAGAGGTAGTGTCTATGCCGGAATGAGTGCATATTTCACGCGCAGCTAACTCCTGTCTCACAGTGTGAGAGGGTGTTGGTCTCTTACTTAATTAAAAAGAATATGTCAATGTAAAAAAAACATATTTCCGTGGTTGGCCTTAGGTCAATTATGGTTTCGTTTGAATTTACAGCCTTTAATATGTTCAAAATGATCATGACCTAAACACCGAAACTTTGTTCACAAATGTCCATATGCGCACAAATAAAGTGGATACTTATGAGTTTCTGAAAAATGAGCTAGGCCTACTGAATAATCTGCAATAACATACGTAATTAAAGTATTTGTTTTAATTTTTAATTTCTTTTAGACATAGTTTGTGGAAAGCTTACCGTAAAAGCCAAATTGAGTAGTTGCACTTGGAAAGTCTAGTGCTCTTGTTTTGTCTTATCCAAAAGTACAAACCACCGGGAAAAGTCAATAAATTCCTTAGGCTGTGTTCACTCTGAGCATGCACCAAATCTTTCGAGTTTTAATCTAAAGTTCACTCGTAGATATAAGGAGAGAGGGAAGTTTGAAACCTCCACGTCAAGGAATGCTCTCTAGTGTCCGACTGAGCCTTGTACGCTCCCCAACCCCTGTAGAAAAGCGCTTGATCCGTGAACAGTACAGCCGAGTTTTAAGTCTAGTAATGGGAGGGGCGAAGCGCATATACTACAGCGCTCGTCAGTGCAGGCTTGGAATCGAAAGGGACGTTCACCTTGCAGTGCATGACACGGCGTGGACACAGCCCAACTTTTTAGTAGCACTGTTTGTTTTTTACTTTTTCCTTCAAGTCCAATTTCAATATTCTGCTTGGGGTTGGTGGTTTCTTATCTAACAATGAAGTTGCTTTCATGTGTTCCCTATCTGCAGTTGGACTGTTGAACTGAAAAGGCTGTCCTGTCCTGAAACGACTTAAACACTTAAATTGTATAAATAGACCATATAATAATTTAAATTATTATTATTAGTAGTAGTATTAACGACGCCTCAACAAAATAAAAAATATTTGGCGGCGATCTGTTTATGCAATGTCAATAATTTTGTCCATGCCTGCAGGAGAAATCACCAGTCTCAATTATCACATTCGCACATATGGTTTGCTAATTCACAAGTTCATCGTCAGGCTGCGAGAGGTATGGAATACTTCCTACCACGAGTGAAAACCTAGCCCTATAGGCAGCTGGAAGCGACCTATTTTAATGCCAGCCATAATTGCTTTCCAATGCGCTACAGAAACGGGATAGGTTTTTGCTTAACGTGCCACCTCTGATGTCGGCATTTAGCCACGTAGCCTCGAATTATCTATACCAAAAATGGTAAATCTTCAAATCTTTCTTTTTGACTGAAAAGCTTGGCGTGTGCATATACTGAGCAGCCACGCTCTATTCAGTGCTTGTTGACAACCGGTTGTAAAAAATAATTGATCCCAGGCCAGCCTGCATACTGGTACGTCACGCACCCCTTAATGGGAGGTGTTCTTTGGCAGAATTAGAACCCTAACATGAGCAAAACTCACTAAAGCGGCGATTATTTTGCCACCTGTTGTGTCTGATTGTTTTGCTGTGGAAATGTCGAAAAACAACTGTTAGTACCGTGGCAACGTAGTTACACTCATGGATTCTGCTCAACTGACTTGATTTCAGTTCTCTGCGGTGGTCAGCTTACCCCTCTCATATCTCCGTCATGGCTTTGTTTTCCTCTCCTGACAGGCCTTCAATGCCACTGTATATTCCTCTTCTCTTGTATATCTCTCACACACACACAGGGTTTTCCATCTGTAAGACATTACCATAAATTGCGAGAATAGAAGAGCGATTTCACGCGCGTCCAGCAGTGCAGTCCAGATGTGGGGCCCACAGACGATGCCCCAGCCGAGGTGAAGGTGCTCTCCGTAGGGCAGGGATCCTACCGCTGGGCTTTACCAGAACCCCAGAGACTCACACATACAAACGGCTGGGCTTTACCAGAACCCCAGAGACTCACACATACAAATCACCCGGCCAGAGCAAGGACATTCTTTCTTTCTCTTTCTCTTTCTCTTTCTCTTTCTCTCTCTCTCTCTCTCTCTCTCTCGCTCTCTCTGTATTGTTCTTCTGCAAATTATCTTTCACTCTTTCGCTAATGCACCTACACACTCTCTCCGGTCCTCCATCCCTCGCCCTCTGTCTCTTTGTCTTTGCCTCCACCCCTCAGAGCTCAGGTTCACCCCCCTCAGAGCTCAGGTTCACCCCCTCCCCCTCAGAGCTCAGGTTCACCCCCCCTCAGAGCTCAGGTTCACCCCCCCCCCCCCCCTCAGAGCTCAGGTTCACCCCCCTCAGAGCTCAGGTTCACCCCCCCCCCCCCTCAGAGCTCAG
>CM030183.1:17422117-17424617 GCA_017639675.1 Aplochiton taeniatus
TCGGCTCGGCTTTGAAACCAGCTGGGCCTCGCGCACGCCGACCAGGGAATGCACGCCGCACTCGAACGTCATCTTTGGACTGACAGGACGCCACTCAAAAATGTACCGTGCTCAATCACCCCAACACACACACACACACACCCACACACCCTTTGGCGATGGAAAGCCCCCTATCCCAGCCGGACCAGTCCAGCTAGTGCGCTGGTATCTGTTATCCGGTCATGTGATGGGGCAGGGGGAGCGTGGCGCGGCGCACGGACTCTCATGGTGCAACACCTAGGTCATTCACACACACACACACACACACACACACACACACACGCACACACACACACACACACACGCCCCTGACTTTCCTCTACCCTAAGCGGACACCAATACAGCCAAGTACCTGTTAGCCCTTCCCTTAGGCTCCATACTGTATCCCTCTCTATCTCCCACACACAGCCACACACACTTACACACTTAACTGACCCTTTCACTTAAAGTCACGTCACTCTCACATCAGCCAGCACCTCTGATAACACGGCCCTGTCTGTGTGCCTGACACACACACACACACACACACACACACACTCACACACGCAGCAGTGTGTCTGATTTGTACTGTCACGCACACACACACACGCACACACACACACACACACACACTCACACACACACACAGCCGTGTGTCTGCTTTGGACTGTCACACACACGCACAGGCAACACTGATACCTGGAGGGAAGGAGATAGTGAGCCGTAGGTCAGGGGGAGAGGAGGGTTGGATCAGGAGCGCGCAGGAGGAGGAGGAGGAGGAGGAGGAGGAGGAGGAGGAGGAGGAGGAGGAAGGAGCAGGAGGAGGAGGAGAGGAGGAGGAGAAACAGGAGGAGAAGGCAGGAGGAGGAGGAAGAGAAGCAGGAGGAGGAGAAGCAGGCGGAGGAGGAGGAAGAGAAGCAGGAGAAGCAAGAGGAGAAGGAGGAGGAGACTCAGGAGAAGGAGGAGGAAGAGCAGGAGGAGAAACAAGAGGAGGAGGAGGAGGAGAAGAAGCAGGAGGAGAAGTAGGAGTGACGTGGGCTTGGGCTCCTCCTCTTCTCTCTGCTCCTGCTCTGCTCGACCCCTGGACTGCAGGGCTTTGGTGAGCCAGTGAATGGACGTGGCCCCCTAATGTCTGCTCGGTCCCCCTTTGTCCTTCATAGGTGGGGGGTCCACCTACTGGCCGGAGGAGGTCGGAAGTAGTACATGGGTGTGTGTTCCAGTGTCGGTTTTTGTTCGTGTTGTGTGTGTGTGTGTGTGTGTGTGTGTGTGTGTGTGTGTGTGTGTGTGTGTGTGTGTGTGTGTGTGTGTGTGGATAGACCTCTTTATTAAACAGGCACACTCCGCTCATTCTGGGTGGGAGTGGAAGACCACACTGTATCAGCAAGGGTTCTTCTGACTGGGTGGTCAGTGAGTGTGTGTTTGTGTGTGTGGGGGGGGGGGGGGACTGGACAGTACTTGTAGGAGGGAGAGTACAGGGATATAAAAGGTGTCAGTTACCACAACTTGTTTGAGTCGGTGCCCCCTCTCCTCTCTCTGTCTCTCTCTCTCTCTCTCTTTCTCTCTCTCTCTTTCTCTCTCTCTCTCTCTCTCTCTCTCTCTCTCTCTCTCTCTCTCTCTCTCTCTCTCCCACACACACTACCACAAAGACACTTATCCACGCTGAATCAACAGCTGAGAAGCCTCTCATCCACTCCCATTGATTTACTGTCTCAGATAAGGTCTCACCCCTCTCCCCCTCTCGTCGGCGCTGTAAATCAGGCTGAGAGTTGGTATTTACTGGGGGGCTTATTTCTAAATCCTGCAGCGGCCATTAAAGCCGTTGATTTAGGGAAAGCCTTTTAAAACACGGGATCACATAAAAGCGTCCGTATTTTCATGGATATCAGTCTCGCTCTTTTGTACCCAGGTTAAAGGTAAGAACTTGGCTTGGGGCGTAGACAGGGTGGGTCAGGCTGTAGGGTGTGGACACAGTGTTGGCCTGGGGCTGTAGTCAGGGGGGGCCTGGGGCTGTAGGGTGTGGATACAGTGTGGTTCTGGGGCTGTAGTCAGGGGGGTCAGGCTGTAGGGTGTGGATACAAGTGTGGTCTGGGGCTGTAGTCAGGGGGGGTCAGGCTGTAGGGTCTGTGGATACTGTGTTGGTTCGTGCGGCTGTAGTCGGGGGGGGTCAGGCTGTAGGGTGTGGATACAGGTTGGTCTGGGCTGTAGTCGGGGGGGGTCAGGCTGTAGATACAGTGTTGGCCTGGGGCTGTAGTCAGGGGGAGTCAGGCTGTAGATACAGTGTTGGTCTGGGGCTGTAGTCAGGGGGGGGTCAGGCTGTAGATACAGTGTGGTCTGGGGCTGTAGTCGGGGGGGGTCAGGCTGTAGATACAGTGTTGGCCTGGGGCTGTAGTCAGGGGGGGTCAGGCTGTAGATACAGTTGTTGGTCTGGGGCTGTAGTCAGGGGGGGTCAGGCTGTAGATACAGTGTTGGCCTGGGCTTGTAG
>CM030183.1:17429617-17449617 GCA_017639675.1 Aplochiton taeniatus
ACACAGATACACACTACCATTTACTTTCACCTCTAGGAGAATTATTAAGGGCATGGTCTAAATGCGCACTTCTGACACTAACAGACTTACAAACTTACACCACTTTATTTAGTTTGGTTGTTTTCTCTTGGCTAGTTTCTCCTTGTTAGGGTTGATTATTATTTTAATTTTTTGTTATCAATGTTATATTCATTTTCAATTTATATAAGGAAAGGGGAAGCATTGTCACACTTCTGATGTAACATACATCAGCAATCACAAAAAGGTGATACAAGGCAAAGTATATCAGTTTCATAACCCCCCCCTATCCTTATCACCCTTTCCCCGATCCACCCCACCCCACCCATATGATGAGCCAACACCCATGAATCATATGACCATTATATGCTGACATCATCATAGACATCAGCAGTTTCAGCAAAAAGGATTAGGGTTGATTTCTAACGGTGGTGATATCAGTCTTCCCGGCCAAACCTCCAAGTCACGTCTTCTGAATGTTTCCGATGATCTGGTTCATTAGAGCCCACATTATGAGTTCACCTCGCACCTGTGTGAGCTGGCCCTGGTAACCTTTGACCCCGACTGAAGCCCCCCTGACTCGTGTAACCGCGCCGACCTCCGCCTGGTCCTGCCATCATCCGGAAGATTCACGCACCCTCGCTGGGGTTGCCAGGTTCCATACTGTTCCGTTCCAAATAGGCTTTAATCAGGTATGGAGCTTCTCTTTCCAAGCCTCTCCATTGTTGAGGCAACCCAAACGCAGAGGTGTACATGTGGCTTAAGGCCTTAGCTAGGACTGCAACCCTGCTTGGTAGTTAATCACTTTATATAAAGAGAGGACGCGCTGTAATGGAGAGAAATAGAGACTGGCTCAGGTTGTAAATGTCCTTCACATGAGTGATGCCCTGTAATCATTTTAGCTGTTAATAAGTGGAGATAAAAATATCATATAATATAGTAAATCAGCAGCTGGTTATTACGGTCATCATTTATAGAAGGAGATATCAAGTAATTATCTAAGCTTCTGTAACGATGGTGGACGTTTATGACAGGAACTGCCAACCTGCTATTCATCATGTTGTAGCCGATGAAGACTCCAACGCTTATTAAAAGGTTCCTCCATGCTTACCTTTACCTCATCTTTTGACTTGGTGGTAGAGAGGACATTTCCAGGGATGTGAAGAGCCTCTCGCTCCTGTTACTGTGCTCCTCCTCCTCCTCCTCCTCCTCCTCCTCCTCCTCCTCCACAGTGAGACCCCCCCCCCCCCCCCCCTTCCATGTGGACAGCAGCAGTGAGATTGAGTGTCCTGGTAGAGTTGACCGTTCGGCGGGCCCATCAGGCCGGTGATACCTCTGTCCACTCTCCCTGACCTGGCCTGAGACCCTGGGGGGTGACCTTTGGGGCATGGGAGAGATATGCAGACTGAAGGGGGGGGGGGGGGGGGGCTTCAAGAAGCCCAACAACGCAAGGGAGACAGTAAGAAAGAATGTAAAGGGTGAGAAAAAGAGAAAAACGTTAAGGCACTAAGTGCCTGTGTTTCTACGGCCCCTAAGAAAGGGTATACTAAATTGTGCTTGCAACATTTTGCCCCCGTTTTGCGGGTGATTACCCAAGAGTGATTGCATAAATGATATCAGTTGCAAATAGCAATAAATCAATGAGGGTTTTGCATATTTTATAGTGATTCCAGCCATGAATAGTTTGGACGTTAAAACAGGCCGCAAAAGGAAAATTAAATTTGATCCCCATCGAGTAAGTGGATCTAGTAGAAAAGGCCAATAAGCACATTGTTCGCAAGAAATATAAATATACCAAAAAGAAATGCCATATGGGAGATTATCAGCAAGAAAGTTAATGCCCTGGCGAAAAGAAAAAGATCAACGGATTTAATTGAGAAGAAAAGAACAAATGTTAACACGGCGGGAAAACCCTGTTCTCAACATATTCTTTGTTTTTCCCTGCGTCTCCGTCTCACCACGGTAACAACAGCCCTCTGTCCTAATCCACACATCTGATTTGCCCTTCAGTCAGACTGAAATACACACAAAGTCACTGCTCCTTTAACTTTCATGCTTGGTAAATATCATTTCAATATCAGCTGCTAAATGTTTCTATTTGTCGCCTCCCAATATTTACAAACAGTACAAACGGCCATTATTGCAGGCAAACATGCAAAATGGATGAGGTGTGTTAAATTGCACTTTTGAAACACACAATCCTTCATGCACCTCGTTCAGTGTGGACATTGTTCTGCTGGTGGTATGACATTTACCGTGTTTTTACGCATGTAGTCCCTCCCTACCAGTGCTTCATTAACCATGGGGTGGGTGTGTGTGTGTGTGTGTGTGTGTGTGTGTACGTAGTTGGTAACTGTGTGTGTGTGTGTGTGTGTGTGTGTGTGTGTGTGTGTAGTTGGTAGCAGTGTGTGTGTGTACGTAGTTGGTAACAGTGTGTGTGTGTGTGTGTGTGTGTGCGTGTGTGTAGTTGGTAGCAGTGTGTGTGTGTACGTAGTTGGTAACTGTGTGTGTGTGTGTGTGTGTGTGTGTGTGTGTGTGTGTGTGTGTGTGTGTGTGTGTACGTAGTTGGTAACTGTGTGTGTGTGTGTGTGTGTGTGTGTGTGTGTGTGTGTGTGTGTGTGTGTGTGTGTGTGGTTGGTAGCAGTGTGTGAGTGACGGGGCCCGTTCCTTTGGTTTGGCTCCAGCTTCTGTCCAGTCTGTGCTCATCCTCTACTTATCAAGGAACTCCAGATAGCAGCTCACCTCTCTACCTCCTTCCTCTTTGTCTTCCTCTTCATTCTCAACCCTCCCATGTCCGTCATCTATCAATCTATCTGTCTGTCTGTCTGTCTGTCTGTCTGTCTGTCTGTCTGTCTGTCTGTCTGTCTGTCTGTCTGTCTGTCTGTCTGTCTGTCTGTCTGTCTGTCTGTCTGTCTGTCTTTCCGTCTATCTGAAGGACAAATATTTGGACGCCCTTTTACCTTATTTCCAGAGGCCAGGGCCAGCTTGTAATATACCTGCACATGCACACGCACACGGTCCACATTAATATAGCCATCATATCTGGTGGTGCTGACGGCAGCTGTCAGGGGCAGCCGGTCGCTTTGGCTGGACCGTCTACGAGGCCTGTTGGGTGAGGGGGGGGGGGGGGAGAGAGAGAGCGAGCGAGAGAGCGAGTGAGAGAGAGAGAGAGAGAGAGAGAGAGAGAGAGAGAGAGAGAGAGAGAGAGAGAGAGAGAGAGAGAGAGAGAGAGAGAGAGAGAGAGAGAGAGAGAGAGAGAGAGAGAGAGAGAGAGAGAGAGAGAGAGAGAGAGAGAGAGAGAGAGAGAGAGAGCCTGGGGTGATGTGACGGATGGAGCGTGCTCTCTCTCTGTCTCTCTCTCTCTCTCTCTCTCTCTCTCTCTCTCTCTGCCCCTTCCTCTCTCCTTTTCTCTCTCCCTTTCTCTCTCTCTCCCACTCCCTCTGTCCAGTGTCCACCTGGATGGACACTGTGCGTTACTGACAGACTGAAGCCAGGGGCGTTCTCCTCCAAAACACCAGGTCCATCATCTCTGGCTGCTGAAGCAGATAGGTAGGGAGGGAAAGGTGGAGTTGGAGGTAGATAGGTAGGGAGGGAAAGGTGGAGTTGGAGGCAGATAGGTACTGATGACAGGCCCCTGCTGAAAGGTCCCTGTTGATAAAACCTTGACATTTATCTTTGTCTTTGTTTTAGTTTTCCTGCAGTCTTTTCTTTTTGTGTAATTCTTGGCTCCCCCTCTCTTTTTCATCTTCCATTTCTCTCTGCCTCTATTATATTTTGTGTTTTTCCTTTGCGTCCATTTGGGATTCCCCTTCAGGTTTACAGACGGTAGCCATTTTGGTTTTCAATTTAACAAACGATATATACTCTCGGTGCATTTGCCGCGATCAGTGACTTGATCATTAAATACATTGTTTCAACTTTTATACGGGCCAGAACCAGTTAGTCACATTGCTCGACAGCTTGTATCAATGTGACTAAGCTGTATAGGCAGTGTGTGGACCTCAGCTGGAGTCACACGCACGCACGCATGCACACACACACACACCTCATCAGCTGAGGGGAGCTTACATCAGGAATAATCTACTAAAACTAATCTGAGGTGGCAGCACAGCACGGCACCAAACACACACACACACACACACATCATGAATGAAGACTCCAGTAGTTTTCCTGTTCATTCATGACTGTAGCCCATGTGACCTAGGAGAGTTAACTGCTATACTCTCAGACATAACCCTTAGTGAGTGAGTGTGTGTGTGTGTGTGTGTGTCTGTGTGTGTGTATGTGTATGTGTGTGTGTGTGTGTGTGTGTGTGTCCATGTCCAGGTCCATGTGGGAAAACACTCCTGTTTGGTGAGCCAGAGCGTGTAAGCAGTGCTGATCAGTGATAAAGCTAGCCCTCCATCAATGGGCTGTCTGTGTTGTTTACCCACACTGTGAGAAAACATCAGATAAACTCCCAACATGGACAATGAGTTGGTGTTGGAGGGGCGTGCCGTGGTGTTGGGGAGTAGGAGGTAGGGAGGGATGGGAAAGGGGGGAGAGGAGGAGGGGGCAGGAGGGGGTGTGGGAATAGAGGTGTTTAGCCGCTCCCCGCGGACCGCCTCGGCCCTGGGAACAGAGAGTTGCCCTAACGAAGCGTGGCCGCCCCTCGCTGACTTCCCCTGGGGGAGGGAGGGGGAGAGGGAGGGAGGGAAGGAGGGAGGTGGGGGAGAGAGAAGGAGGGAGGGAAGGAAAGGGTGGGAGGAGGGGGAGAAGGAGGGAGGGAGGTGGAGAGGGAGGAGGAGGTGGTTGAGTGATGTAGGAGGGTGGGACAGAGGGAAGAGGGGGAGAGGCAGGAGGTGGGGAGGGAGGGAGGGAGGGAGGGAGGGAGGAGGGCAGAGGGTACTCCGACAAGGGTCTGGGCATCAGAGAAGCAGAGTATTTGAGCGTGTGAGCGAGTAGAGAAAGACTTTGATGAGGGGGCCCTCGAACCCTTCCACTTCAACCCCCTTCAGTCTGGTGTAAACCAGGTTCACTCACCCAGCCTTTCTCCCATCCCTCTGGAACTGTGTGTTGAGCTTGAGCTCCGTGCACACACACACACACACACAAACACACACACACACACACACGGTTGCGTGCCACCCGGTACAAAGCAGCAGAGCCAGAACAGAGTGGAGTCTGTCATTATGGTGAAATGCAGAGGACATGACACACTGTATGAGGCGGTGGCTGCTGGGTCCTTGTCGCGTGTCCCCGCCAAAGCTCTCTGACAGCCCCTCTATCTGCCACTCTGGCCCTGGCACCAGACTGGCCTGGGCCCTCGCTGTCGCTAAGGAAAGTCGCCCTGGATGCCCAGTTGAATTCTTCTCAATGGCTTTCTAGGAGCGCTGTATTCTGTGCGGACAGAAAGGAGTGTGTGTGTGTGTGTGTGTGTGTGTGTGTGTGTGTGTGTGTGTGTGTGTGTGTGTCCATCCTTCTCCCTGAGTGAGAGAGAGAGAGAGAGAGACAGATAGCACACCATCCCTGTGCTCGTCAAGGCATGCTTTCCTATGTAAGCCTTTGTTTCCTGTTTGGTTTGAACGTTACAGCCGGTGGTAATTCATCACCATTCAGTTTGAAAGCCCATGGAGCCCCTTGATCCATCAATCTACTTAAAGTAAAGCGGGGGGACTTTGCCCCTTCTTGAAGGACGGTGTGGGGACACCGTGTGTTGGCCCTTCTTGAAGGACGGTGTGGGGACGCCGTGTGTTGGCCCTTCTTGCTGGGGGCCCTAGAGACTAGGGCTTGGTTTTCCTGAAGGGAGTGGACACATTATGCCACACTGTATTCCTTCCATGAAAGAACAGTCCATTCTTTCATGAAGGGTGGGTGGGGGTGGGGCAGGGCGGGGAGGCTGTTGTTCTTTTCCCAAAAACAGCGAATGTATGTATTCCTAATGTAGGCAGCAGAGTGCGTTCTGGGAGGGTGTGTGGCTGTGATTCTTAAACTACCTTTCTCTCAACTCTGCGCTTGGTCTCGGATCAAATGTACACAGATGAGTTATTCCTTTCCTTAGGAATGCCCACTGCTTATGAACCGTGTTATGAAAGGAAATATTGCTGTAAGAAATCCCATTTTTGTCTGCTCCCCTGTTCTGGTTAGTTGTGTTTTGTAGCACCACCTAGCGTCATTTTCCTGGAACTGCAGTCTCGTACCTCATTAGCCATGCTTTCCTAAATGTTCCTCTCTCCCATCCTCAGGACCCTGATCCCGTTGTTTGATCCGGACACTGGTCTTCTCATCGTTTCTGGAATGGTATGAGTCAAACATCACACATGCGTGTGTGTGTGTGTGTGTGTGTGTGTGTGTGTGTGTGTGTGTGTGTGTGTGTGTGTGTGTGTGTGTGTGTGTGTGTGTGTGTGTGTGCGTGTGTGCGTGTGTGTCTGTGTGCGTGTGTTTGCAGGGGGACAGTATTATTGAAAGGTGTATGTGTGTGTGTGTGTGTGTGTGTGTCTCTGTGTGTGTGTGTGTGTGTGTGTTTGCAAGGTGACAGTGTTATTGAAAGATGTGTGTGTGTGTGTGTGTGTGTGTGTGTGTGTGTGTTTGCAAGGTGACAGTATTATTGAAAGTTGTGTGTGTGTGTTTGCAGGGGGACAGTGTTATTGACTGTTTCGAGGTGACCTCCAGTCAGCCCTTCCTATCCCAAGGTAAGAACCAAGCGCTCCCAACCCTAACTCCACCTCACCCAGGCCCTCCCTCTCATCCCCCTCTCATCCTCCTCTTTCCCTCCCTCTCATCCCCCTCTCATCCTCCTCTCTTCCTCCTCTTATCCTCCTCTCTCCCTCCTCTCATCCTCCTCTCCTCCTCCTCTCATCCCCCTCTCATTCTCCTCTCATCCTCCTCTCATCCTCCTCTCATCCCCCTCTCATCCTCCTCCCCTCCTCCTCTCATCCCCCTCTCATCCTCCTCTAATCCTCCTCTCCTCCTCCTCTAATCATCATCTCCTTCTCCTCTCTTCCTCCTCTCCTCCTCCTCTCTCCCTCCTCTCATCCTCCTCTCATCCTCCTCTCATCCTCCTCTCATCCCCCTCTTATCCTCCTCTCATCCCCCTCTCATCCTCCTCTCATCCTCCTCTCATCCTCCTCTCATCCCCCTCTCATCCTCCTCTCATCCCCCTCTCATCCTCCTCTCATTCTCCTCTCATCCCCCTCTCATCCTCCTCTCATCCCCCTCTCATCCTCCTCTCATCCCCCTCTCATCCTCCTCTCATCCTCCTCTCTCCCTCCTTTCATCCTCCTCTCATCCCCCTCTCTCCCTCCTCTCATTCTCCTCTCATCCTCCTCTCATTCCCCTCTCATCCCCCTCTTATCCTCCTCTCTCCCTCCTAGTGAGCCACTGCCTGACCGACGCTCCCACCCGTGGCGTTGCCATGGTGCCCAAGCTGTCCCTGGACATCCTCTCCTGCGAGGTCATGCGGGTGCTGCAGTTGACGGACAACTGCATCGTGCCAATCAGCTACCATGTCCCCCGCAAGGTAGGCGGGATCAGTGTCTTATACCCTTTGACTGCAAGAGAGGGATCATTCAGGATGATGCTTTAGTGGTACTTTATGGCTGGATTGTGTGTGTGTGTGTGTGTGTGTGCGTGTGCGTGTGCGTGTGCGTGCAGTCGGGCCTGGAGTTCCATGCTGACCTGTACCCAGACACACTGGGTTCCACTGCAGCCATGACCGCTGAGGAATGGTGGAAGGGAGGCAACAAACCGGTATGGACACACACACACACACACACACACACACATGTACACTCACACACGTGCGCACACATACACACACACACACACACACACACACACATACACACACACACACACACACACACACACACGTACAACACAGCCCACTCTGTTCTTGCTCAGGTGGAGACGGTCAGCCTGAACCCAGACAAGCGTCCCAAGCCCAAGACTCAGCCAGCCAATCAGACTCAACCTGCTAAGAAGGAACTGACCAGTGGGAAGAGCAAGGAGGTGGGTGGGCGGGACCTTTCCCTCTGAGCCGGCCTATGGCAACCAATACTCTACAGGATCCATTTTATACTGAAGATGGACGTGTGTGTGTGTGTGTGTGTGTGTGTGTGTGTGTGTGTGTGTGTGTGTGTGTGTGTGTGTGCAGGGCGGCTCCACCTCCAGCAGTCCCCTCAGCACCCCCACCAGCAGCGCCGCTCCATCCCGCTCCCCCTCCTCCACCTCGGGCCTCTCCTCCGGCTTCCTGCCCAGCCCCAGCCCCAGCCAGAGCGCCAAGGCCCTCCACACCATGATGGGTAGGGAGTGGACACACTGACACTCTGTAGCACTCTCTGTGTCTCTCTCTCTGTCTCCCTATCTTTGTCTCTGTCTCTCTCTCTGTCTCCCTATCTTTGTCTCTGTCTCTCTCTCTGTCTCCCTATCTTTGTCTCTGTCTCTCTCTCTGTCTCACTATCTTTGTCTCTGTCTCTCTCTCTGTCTCACTATCTTTGTCTCTGTCTCACTATCTTTGTCTCTGTCTCTCTCTCTGTCTCCCTATCTTTGTCTCTGTCTCACTATCTTTGTCTCTGTCTCTCTCTCTGTCTCACTATCTTTGTCTCTGTCTCTCTCTCTGTCTCACTATCTTTGTCTCTGTCTCCCTATCTTTGTCTCTGTCTCTCTCTCTGTCTCACTATCTTTGTCTCTGTCTCACTATCTTTGTGTCTGTCTCTCTCTCTCTGTCTCACTATCTTTGTCTCTGTCTCACTATCTTTGTCTCTGTCTCACTATCTTTGTGTCTGTCTCTCTCTCTGTCTCACTATCTTTGTCTCTGTCTCACTATCTTTGTGGTTGTCTCTCTGTCTCACTATCTTTGTGTCTGTCTCTCTCTCTGTGTCTTTGTCTCTGTGACAAGACATTTCCCCCATGCAATCTTCCTAGTACTTCTAAAACCCTGTCTGTCCAAGGATTCAGCTGCAAGTTCATTTGAAATTGACGCACTTCCGAATGCTGGTCAAAGGGACGTTTGTTTCCAGAAAACAGGGCTTCACCTTAAACCAACCCCCTTGAGATGTGTGTTTACTGTATTGTGGAGCTCTGAACGCGTGTTCCTCCGTCCGTCCCCCCCCCCCACACACACACACCACACACACCACACACACCCTCCCAGGTCCCAGCTCCAAGTTCCGTCACATCCAGGGTGCGGTGATGCACAGGGACACCCACTTCACCAACCTGAAGGGCCTCTGCCTCACCACACCAGGCGAGTGCGACGGCTTCTGTGCCAACCGCCAGCGCCTGGCCGTGCCCCTCGCCATCTCTGGAGGGCAGATCGCCATCTTTGAGGTAACCTGTCTGGAACATGAACGCTCACCAACAACACACACAGTGCAGTGTCTGGGAGATACGTGTGTGTGTGTGTGTGTGTGTGTGTGTGTGTGTGTGTGTGGGGGGGGGGGGGGTGTTTTGTCCTGTGTCCCGTGTCTCACCCCCTCTCCCCTGTCCAGTTGTCCCAGCCTGGTAAGCTGCCAGACACTGCCCTGCCCACCATCCAGAACTCTGTCAACGTGGCCGACTTCAGCTGGGACCCCTTTGATACACACCGGCTGGCCGTGGGTGAGTGTGTGCGTGCGTCCTCATGTTCTTGTGTGTGTGTGTGTGTGTATATTAAGTACTTGATGTGCACGTTTGTGTGTGTGTGTGTGTGTGTGTGTGTTCTCCCTGCCAGCTGGTGAAGATGCTAAGATCCGAGTGTGGCAGGTCCCAGAGGGGGGGCTGACGGAAACCCTGACCGAGCCGGAGTGTGTCTTGCAGGGTAAGAGAGCTGTCACACAGGGGGTGTGGGGGGGGTGGGTTTAGGAGGGCGGGGGCGTGGTGTTATCAGTGCTGAACAAAGTCGTCAAGTACGTGAGATTTGATTGACGGGTGCTCCAACCATCCACAGGCCACACCGAGAAGATCTACGCCATCAAGTTCCACCCCCTGGCCCGCGGCCTGCTGGCGTCCTCGTCTTATGACCTCACGGTGAGGCTGTGGGACCTGGCCACCGGAGAACAGGTTCACCTGCTGACTGGCCACCAGGACCAGGTGGGTGCTGCTGGGAGAGGGGGCAGAGGGCAGCAGGGTGGAGGCTATAAAGTGGAATCAAACTCCTTTTCTATTATTTATGGTATTCCAACATGTTTGTGCGTGTGCGTGTGTGTGTGTGTGTGTGTGTGTGTGTGTGTTGGGGCTCAGATCTTCGGGCTGGGCTGGAGCCCCGACGGAAAGCTGCTGGCCACCGTGTGTAAGGACGGGAGAGTCCGCATCTACGACCCCCGCAAGTCCAGCGAGCCCATCCAGGTCTGGACCCTAGACACCCGCAGGATAGCCGGACTCCAACGCCCACGAGTCTGATGGCGACGTCGGTCACTTGGACTAATGCTGTGTGTTTTTCTTCTCTCCCTGCGTGTCTCTGAAGGAGGGGCCAGGCCCCGAGGGCCACAGGGGGGCTCGTGTGGTCTGGGTGTGCGACGGGCAGTACCTCATGGTGTCAGGGTTCGACAGGTGGCTACACGTCCTCCATTGCTTTGGGTTAAACGACCCTGTTGGTTGCGTGTGCTTAGCCTGGTCACTCAACATTACGGACCATATCATATCATAAAGAAACTGAAATCCGCATTCAAACAGCCATTCACATAATTCACCCCCTCCTAAACTCCCCACCCACAGCCGCAGCGAGAGAGAACTGTACCTGTACTCCGCTGACTCCCTGTCCTCCGGCGCCGTAGCCAACGTCCCGACGGACGTCTCCCCCTCCACCCTCATCCCTTTCTACGACCCCGACACCAACGTCGTCATCCTCACGGGAAAAGTACAAAACATCAATAATAATAATACATAATAATACATAATATAATATGATATAAAATATAATAATATAATAAAACCGCTCCAAAGCAAACCAAATGTTTCCTAATTACAACACGTCCCCCCCTGTACCTGCTTGTTAAGCGGCGTTGTGTTTCTCTTCCAGGGCGACACGCGTGTGTACATCTTTGAGATCGTGACAGAGGCCCCTTACTTCTTGGAGTGCAGCAGCTTCAACTCCACCGAGCCCCACAAGGTCCTTCCATCGATTTCAAATAAGAATCAACAAATGAACACCATTCTTGTGACCCATGTTCAATCTCCTCACCACGGCACACTTTTTGAGATTGCTTGTTGTCGGTGTTTGCCGTGCGCAGGGCCTAGCCTTCCTGCCCAAGACCGAGTGTGATATCCCTGATGTGGAGGTGGCCAGAGGCCTGAGGCTCAGCAAGACCAACATTGAGCCCATCTCCTTCAAGGTGCCCCGTGTCAGGGTGAGACAACCACCCCATCTAGTGGATGTACCCCGCAACTGCACCACTAAAAGGACTGGCTGCAGCACCTGAGAAACTTACGCTTGCTACTGAAGAGATTCTCTTAATAGGAGTCTTCTTTAATCCGATTTGAGGTGACCGTTGTCCTGTCTGTAGCTGCTCCTCCCCTGGGTCCCTCTTCATATCCCTCCATGTCCCTCTCCTTCCACAGAAAGAGTTCTTCCAGGACGACGTCTACCCGGACACTGCCGCCTGGTGGGAGTCCTCCCTGACCGCCTCCGCCTGGCTCTCCGGCTCCAACAGCCAGCACCGCAAGATCAAGCTGCGGCCCAAAGATATGGCCCCAGGTTAAAAACTACACCTCCCAGATGCAGCCTCTGAAACCAGCTCATTCAATATGTTTATATTTAATTTAGACTACCTAAATAGCTTTTTTGTGATGCCGCTTTGGCACGCACAAGCGTTTAGGAGGTGGGTTTACGTGTGTGTGTGTGTGTGTGTGTGTGTCTTCATAGTGAGCGAGGCTCCCAAGGAGGCCCCGGTGAGGAAGTACCTGCCGTCCTCCCACTACCTGGAGGAGAAGACGGACGAGCAGAAGAAAGACGAGGTTGGATTTATTTGTCTGTCTGTCTGTCTGTCTCTCTGGAGCCCTGGCCAAGGGGAAACACCAGCATAAAACATTAAAACAAACATGAAACAAAGAAGACAAGTAATAAAAACTTTAAAACGAACATAAAACAAGCAGAAACAACACGAAACATTCCAAATGAAGGGTGAGGGTTTTCCCTCTGTGCCCTTTGGAGAGGCGTAGAGGGGTTGTTGCCTTGTGTAGCCGCCTGCCTTCCATTTCACACGGTGATGACAGCTCGTTTGACACGTAGACTCCTGTGATTTCGTTGGCGGGTTGTGTCACTAAGGTTTCCGTCGGCCTTGTTTTTCTTATAGCTGCTGAGTGCCATGGTGGCGAAACTGGGCAACATGGACGATCCACTGCCACAGGAGTCCTTTGAGGGGGTGGACGAGGAGGAGTGGGTGAGTGAGCGTCGGAACGGAGCAGGACTCGCAGCACGGGTCCTCTCTGCTCGGCCGTTCGGCTGTTCTCAACACAGACAGACATGTTTGTTAGGATGGGTGCTGCTCTGTCTTCCAGGACGATTAGGTGGAGGGCGTGGCCTCGCGGTCCAGCCAGGGTGCCGGCAGGGGCCTGGGGAGAGACCGATGGAGAGACCGACGGAGAGACCGACAGGGAGAGACCGTCAGGGAGACGGGCCTGCTGGAGTCTCCGTTGCCATTCCCATGTGCCATTGAAAACACCCCGGCCTCCAGATTTGCTCATCTCAGCCCTCCAACACTTACCTCCCATCTACACACTGGCATTTGCAGTTTCTGTAGTCGGTCGTTTGGGCATTTACTGTACCCTCGCCGGCACGCCGACGTCTTAGTTAGACCAGTGACCTGTATCCGGCTTTCCTAGCATTCCTTGCATTCCCAAACCTAAATCTCTTAACGGTTCTGGCATTCCCTTGCAGCTCTGAAGCGGTTGGATCACTCTGCATGCATGTGAGCCTCTACAGGTTCCACTGCGTTTGTGAACCCCTTCCTTGTTTTTCTAGAGTCACATTTTATGAATGCACACACCACAATGTAATAACTAAGGCAGACACTGTTTGAGCTTTACAGCATGCATCTGGTATACAATATCTGGTCTTCCCGTTCTGTCACCTCTATGTATGCAAACACACACACACAATTCAACCACTGCAACTTGAGCTAAAGTCTCCAGGACCAAGCCTCAGCGCACCTTGCAGACCACACCTTGGGTACAACAGGGTTAGCAACCCTCAGGTTTCATCATGCATAGGATTTCTTTTATCCTCTTAGCTTTTTTGTTTAGGTCAGTGTCTGCGTCAGGGTTAGAGCCAGTACCATTCTTTATAAGCTGAGATAGCTGGGAGACTGTTTGCTTTTGGGGATAAAGAACATGGATGTTTTCTTACATTGTTTGTTAAAGGCCAAACTTCCTTAATTGAGCTTTGGATGAATTATGCTTTGGGGTTATTATTTCATAGGGAGATTTATCTGTACGTTTTTTAATCTTTATCGGGAATGGACTTTGTGTAACCGTTTTGAAATTGTTAGAGGCATTCTGTCCTGAAAGTTTTAGTTTATTTTATACCGTAGAAATCATGTTGTTTATTGGTTGTTAATGATGCAACAGTATTAATATTTTACAATCTCAGCAGCCATCATGCTATCCAATCAGGGCTGCACAGCACAATGTAACATCGTCAATAATCCAGGCCAATTATGTTTACAAGCACAGGTAAACCACTCAACAATCCAGTTAACCATGCATGGTAGTGCACAGTGTTTAGTACTTGAAATGTGAAAGCATAGACAGACTATAGGTGTTGTAAATGTCTGCGTGTGATCTATTTGTGCCTGCAATCTCTTAAATGTTAAAACATTTTTCATTGGGATATGAACTTAACCTCGTAAGAATAACTTCGTTTTTATACCATGTCAGTGAGTAATGCATTGTTTTCTCGATCTCGAATAACAATTGTGTGGGGGTTTTCATGTTGCCTTGCAATAAACACCTTTTGAACCTTGTACAAATGCTCTAAATTTGATTTTATTTGACACGAAAACGAACGCATAACTTAAAAATGATGGTCTCGCTTCAAATGCAATAGGCTGCAGTTTGAACATCCAACCAGCACGTGTCAGTATTTTCACCAATGAACATTAATGAAGGCCATCTTTTATGCTAGCATATCTTGGTGCCTTGTTTGGCCCTTGAACTCTGACTCCACTGTAACCTTCACAGGCGTACATGTGAGAGGATAAGCCGCAGTGCAACCGTATACCTCCCCCTCTGTAAATATTAGGGACACCGGTGGACTTAATGGTAAGAAATTATTTGTTCATTTACAGGATCGTTTTATTAATGCGTGCATATCTGAAGTACCTAATTGTGAGCTAATGGTTTAGCTGTCTTCTAGTTTCAACCAGTCATAAAAAGGCTCTCTACCCTAGCTCTGCATTTGTCACTTTCTATGCGAATACGTAACTAATGTCCTTGGTAATGCAATACAGTGGCACATTAAATAACAGCTATGTTATTAACCTATGTCCAAGAACTATACGTTTATTAGTAGAACAGTCAAGCAAGTGAATGTGTACACACTGTACTTCAGCGATAACGTTACATCAATCCTCTGTGACCACACTACTTGCTAACTAGCTAGCTAGCTAATATGGCAATGCTACGTTACTTATCATTCACTTAAAGCTAGTAGCGGCCTGACAGGTGTAAGTAATCGGTCTATTCAAGATCGAATATGAAACTATATTCCGTGTCCATACTTTTTACATTTACAATACAACGGTCATGGTTGAGTAGAGTAGAGTAGAGTAGAGTAGAGTAGAGTAGAGTAGAGTAGACTATCCGGTATTGCCATGAGTTGCAAGTTGTGACCCCTGTCTCTTTCTGCAGGCGAGGTACCTGGCACAGATTATTGTGATGGGTGCCCAGGTGGTGGGACGGGCGTTTGCACGTGCCTTGCGACAAGAATTTCAAGGTATATGAGTTTGCTTTTGAATGGTAACATATAAGAACCCTTTCAAAGTCTGATCAAACCATGAGCCCTTATTGATGTATGTACTGATCTAAAGCTGCTCGTTCAAGACCAACTATTGATCTTAACACAACTGCTTATTCTTTGCCCTCGCTTTGTTTTGGTGTTCCCAGCCAGTCAAGCAGCCGCGGAGGCCAGGGGTCGGGCTGGGCAGCAGTCTGCAGCAGCCTCCAGCATCTCTGGGATGAGCCTACAGGAGGCCCAGCAAATCCTTAACATCACCACACTCACCCCCGAGGAGATCAACAAGGTACACACACACACACACACACACACACACATGTCCTCTCAAGCCCAGAGAGTTCACAACACACTATAAGTTTTGAGAATCAGTATCTTTATATCTGTCAATAGAATAATGTCTGACCAACACTTTCTTTGCTAGAACTACGAGCACCTCTTCAAAGTCAATGACAAGACAGTGGGAGGATCATTCTACGTGCAGTCAAAGGTGGGCATGAATGGCGTGGGATTTACAGTCAATGTTAGGTTGACTGTTAGGTTCATTTTTTACTGTCTTGATCCTTGTTGCATTTTAATTTGTGTGTACTGTATTTCCCATTTATGCGGTTAGATCTTCAACTAATGCAGGCTCTGAACAAATAATACCGAATGTGGATACTTGAATGTATTCTTTAAAGAAAGTTAGTAGGGTCATCAGCAAAGCTAAGTTTAATCTGAATAATTTTTTGAGTAAATGGCACCAGTTGTCACCGTCCACTGCAAAGCTTTTTGCATACACTATGATCCCCCCCTCTCTCTCTCTCTCTCTCTCTCTCTCTCTACTGCATAATAACTTGGTCACAGGCAGGTGTGACTACACTCAAGCCTGTGTACTCACTCTATGAACAAATCCTAAAAGTACTGGGGATAAAGCTAAAGGGTCCTCATTACTGTAATATCCTGAACAAATATAGTTCTCTCAATTTTGATAACTTCATATTTTACTCTGTGTGGCTCGTGTTTAAGATGATTCATAATCTCGCACTCCTTCCTCTTAGAGGATCCCTGGCCTATCCTGGCAGTGGCGTTGCCAGTGGGACTAGTGCGTCTACTAGGGGTGATTGGGTACCGCAGTTTAATTGCTGCTGTGGCTTTGTGGCATTGACATGCTGCTGTATGAACTCGATTATTTAACGTGTGTGTGTGTGTGTGTGTGTGTGTGTGTGTGTGCACGCGCAGGTGGTACGAGCGAAAGAGCGTTTAGACGAGGAGATTTCTATCCAATCACAAGACAAAGACCAATCACAGCGGCAGCAGAATACAGAAACATGAAATGTGTGAATGACCCCTTCCCCCCTCCCTACCCTGTCCTCTGTAAAATAAACCCCAAATAAAAGCCTTATCCTTCTCTCTAGTGATGGCTGTGTGAATGTGTGTCTGTGCGTGTATAGTTGACATCAATTATGTGAAAAGTCTTGAAGGTTACAGTGTTGTACCATTTGTTTTTTTTTCATTGTGTGATGCATAGAATGATGTATTGTTTTTCTTTTTGGCGTTCTGTGGATCTATATGGATTTCCATGACCGTGTTATAATGGGTCTATAAGAAGCCAAGTCGTTTGTGCCCTAGCAACAAGAGGAGATTAAGAAAAACGTGTATACATGTCACTGCTGTGGATCCCAACAGCCTTTTATACACTAAGTGTAAACTTTGTTGGCATCATTGAATTCGGAAACAAATAAAGACGCATAGTATCAAATGCAATTTTAATAAACATTTCTTGTTTCATTGACGTTGTTATCAATATCGTAGTCAAATCCCTCTAGAACGGGAGCACACCGCTGTGTTGTACCAATTGGAGACTTTTACAACTCTAAAATTCTGCACGTTCATCCTCTGAACATACCAGGAAAATATATATTTTCATATAATATTTTTTTTTCATATACTGTATCTTCTATAGTTCACCTATAATAAAAAGGCACTTGGAAAAAATTAAAATACTGACAGAATATCTCACAAATGTGCAAAAACATAACTTGAAACAGGCCGTTAGTGGCCGTAGTCCTGCATTAACCCTTTGTGCACCACTCTGGCACTTGAGTCAACTGCGTCCCTTGTGACACTGACCTAACTAGCTAACACAATTTAGTGCCCTGATTTTGGACGTGTGTGGCGCACACTCGAGATTCTTATTTCCACCGAACGTAGCAATTACCCAGCAGTGTCGATTAGTATTATCGAAAAACCCTCAGAAGAAGTACCGCTATGATTGAAGGTTTTCAAAATTATCCCACCAATAAAAAAGAATGGCTTTGATTGTATCATTTTTAACACTTGTGTTTTTACAAATCCTTGGTCCTAAAAACAATCTATAACATTTCACTGAAAAAATTATTACAATACACATTTCCAACTTGGCAACCCCTGACAAATACACATTCTCCTGAGGGGAATCAAAGCGTTGAGTATATTACAGATTGTGCCCAAAGGGTTAATGAATCTAAACAGCTTATTGATTACGGAAAGATGTGGATCCTGGAAGGATCCGTGTCATTTTCAGCTTTCCCAAGCGAGCGGCTAGACCAAGCCTCTGTCTGTGTTATTAACAAGCAGGGGAAAGAGACAGCGGAGGAGAGGAGAGGAGGATGGGGAGGGGAGGGGTTAGGATGGAGAGGAGAGTCGTGTCTGTGGGTTTCACTGTTGCCAGGGAAACCTCGTCTAGCCTACTTAACACCTGTTTCGGGTGACATCACGTCTAAGGATGGTCCACTCACATTGAGGGATTCTCTTCCACATGCAGCCTGGAGAGGGGGGTGGAGACACTCGAGTCACCCAAGAGCATGTTCAGTTGGGTGGGTGTGTGTGTGTGTGTGTGCACAGAATTATTAACAGTCACTGAGGCAGAAACGCAAGTGTGCAGTGCATCTCTGCCACAACCCCTCCCTATGTGAGATAGAGAGCCTTTGTCTCCAAATCATTCCCCCCCCCAGAATGTGACAATCCCTAGCATATTCTGACTGAGCAGATTATTCGCAGTCATTTCTCTGTTCTTAGTATGCTCAACCTTTTGGGATTGTATCTATAATACGACCCAGAGGGCAGAGGGAGTTCAGTGGCCTAGATCTGGGGCCTCTGCTGCCTCCGGCATGTAACGGACGCTGCCTTCAGAGAGGAGGGCGAGGGCCCGCTGGGGCAGCGGGCAGCGGGCAGATGGAGGGCTACTCCACAGTGTGGCACGCCTCCCCCTCCTCGCCTGCTGCTGGCATACAGCCACTCCCTTCATCTCTCTCTCTCTCTCTCTCTCTCTCTCTCTCTCTCTCTCTCTCTCTCTATCCTCCCTGTTCATTCATGTATGTATTCAATCAGCCCTTTCTTTATGCCTCTCGCCAGGCTGAACGCCATCTTGGACCCTGCGTTCGGGGGTCGGGTTTTTCATCTGCCAGGTCTGCCTGAACGGCCCTATGGTCTGTCCGTAACGACAGGCTGGCTGGTAGTTGGGCTGGACATGGATTAGTGTGTCCAGGCCCTTTGGAGAGCACCATGGATAACGCCTCAGGTGGTCACAGGTGGACTCTGTCCGAGAAGGACCGTGAGTAGTCTCCTATTCAAAAATATACAAGCTGTGTGCTTGTGATTGTCAAAATCATGTTAAGGAATATATTTCTGTCCCCGTTTCCCTCTCTGCTCGAGGGGAAACCACCCCCCACCACCACCCCCCCCCCCTTCCTGCCCCCCGCCACCCCCCACCCCCCCACCCCCACCCCTCAAACACTTTGATAAACCCGGGCCTGCCAGGAGAAAGCTGAGTATAGAGCAGCCATCGCACAACGACAAGGACACAAAGCAACTTCAACATCAGAAAAATGTCTCGTCCGAACAACAAGTAAATAACGACACCACAGAAACACAACGGCGAGGACACTCAGGAACAGACGTGGTGTCACCGTGGAAACGTGTGACCCCCCCCCCCACGGAGGAGACAGAGTCGGAGGCAGGAAGAGAGAGGAGGGAGGTTCTGTAAAAGCCTTTAAAAAAAGACCTCGTTTATTTGAAGTGCTTTGCCGTGTAATCGGACTTGCGGGGGGGGGGGAGGGGGGGGATTCTCTGCGCGCTGCGCGGGGGTTTGCGGACGTCTTTGACAGGAAGTGAGGTGATTGAGAGGGCTTGGCTTCCTGGTCAAGTCCAGCTGCATGGGGCATTGAGTGGGCCCCCAAACCGGAGAGTCCCACACTCCAGTCCCACTCCCGTCTCCCGGGGGCTCTGTTGGCACAACGTGGGGCCGTTGAACTTGGGACAAAACTGCCCAGCGAACAGGACCAACATATGTTTCCACTGGCCGGCCTGCCGCCTGCTCCTCCCAGGTGTGAGACACTTGGAATAAAAGGAGGTCGGCGTGGTTCCCCACGCGCACTCAAACAGTTATGGGAACGGCTTGGGATCAGACAGGACGTCCGGGGGGATCGGGGGCGGCAGAACGGGCGCAGCGCGCCCTTCTCCCAGGAGGGGGCGCCATTCCGCGCCACGGAATAGAAAAGAAGTGTGCCCGGGAGGTCGTTGCTACGGTGATCTCACACCGCTTGTCTGGGCTGCGACTGACTCGTCTGCTCGGGTGACCTTAAGCCCACCCCTGGTCAGCTAGCCGCTGCGGGCGTGGCCTGGTGTGTGTGAGTCAGCCTCCCCTCCAACAAGTCAAAGTGCCCTCTCTCCGTTTCTGTCGCTAAGTGGAAGGGGCTGTGAGCTCTAGCAGCAACGGAGGTTCCAACTCTACAGCCGGTTAAGCTGACCCCTGCTGTCAGAAATAGTGGTCTGTGTGAATAGAGGGCCCCCTTATCTAAAGAGGGGACGGTGAGCCTAGTTACACACCCCATCTGTGTGTCTGGCGGACAGCACTGGCGCTAGTGCTGCGAGGCCATCGAAACGGCCCAGCAGTTTCCAGGGGGGAGAGCTCTTTGAAGCGGCCGAGTTGTTTTAGCGTGTGCCGTTAGCTTAGCCGTGAGTGCGTCGCTCTGTTACCTGGTGGGGTCTTCCCCACGGCTAGGCCACGCGCCACACACCTCAGTCAAAGCGGGGTCTCCTAAATCCTGCTGCC
>CM030183.1:17454617-17459617 GCA_017639675.1 Aplochiton taeniatus
ATACCACACACACGTTCGCACACGCACAAACACAGACACTCTCTGGCCTATCACAGGACGGAGCAGTGTAGCGTGTGTTTTGCGGCGGTGTGTCTTTCCCGGGCACCCACCTGTGTGCGGAGAGGCTGGCGAGCCTGGCACCAGGACGGCTGTCCCGTCGTCGGCCATGCGGAGTTGGCGGACGCGCTTGCCGGGGATCGGGGAGAGGGGTGGCGAGCGTGGCCCTCTGTCCCGCCCGTTGACCCGCCGAGGGAGTTTGAGGTCCAAGGGCTCGTCCAGGGACAGCATGGCTGACCGCCCACCGACCGCCCACCTATCAGAGAGAGACAACAGGGAGACAGGGTAAGGGCCTCAGCCAATGAGATGAGACTGGTCTGTTTTGAGTCCACTGGGAATTAATACTTGATGAAGATATATAATTATAATTATAATTATATCTATATAATATAATAATGGGAAGTAGAGAGGACAGGCTCATGATATTGATGTGAATGGAATGTTTTTCTATCTTCAATAATTCTCACACTCATTTCCCTGGTGAATGTAAGTCATGGACCATTCCAGAAAGCCACATTGTCTTTGGAAGCTAACCACTGTCCCTCCCCAACCTGCTTATTATGCCCTAACCCTAACCCTAACCCCTGTCCCTCCCCAACCTGTGTATTACGCCCTAACCCTAACCCTAACCCTAACCCTAACCCCTGTCCCTCCCCAACCTGCTTATTACGCCCTAACCCTAACCCTAACCCTAACCCTAACCACTGTCCCTCCCCAACCTGCTTATTGAAACAATGGCAAAACAGCCATGATCATAAACCGAAGCGCAGGGTAAGCTGCAGGACTAATAAACACACACGTTCACATACACAGACACACACACACACACACACACACACACATGCACGCACGCGCACACACACGCACACACAAACGCACGCACACACACACACACACACACACACACACACACACACACACACACACACACACCAGTCCTCCAAGTGTCCCCCTCCTCTCTCTTCTCCCTGACCTTTGCACACACACACTTCCAGAGGAATGTCTACAATCCAGTCCAGATGGTCACCCTGCCAGCCCCCCCCCCCCCCCCCCCCCCCCCCCCACAGCCATTGGCCCTTGGACCCCCAGCCCAGCCCCCTACGGCCAGCATCTTGAGAACCTTTGGCCGCCCGGAGCTCCAGGGGCCTAACGCCCCACCCCCTTGTCAGGTCCAGTCCTAGCCCAGCCCAGCTGCCTCTTCTTGGGCCCCTCTGAACACACTGACCCCTGATCCTTGCCCTGGGGCACCAGAGAACACTCCAACACATACTCTTCCTCTCAGGCCTGAAAAACCAATGACCATTTTGCACACGCACACTCACACACACACACACACACACACAGTTGGACAAACACAGTACAGTTCCAGTCTGACCCGTATCCCATGTCCTCAACATCCTGGCAAGGTTCACATCCGAATCTCCCCCGGTCGACTGCGCTGAGTCTGCGCCGGCTATCAGCACCAGAGCCCGGTTTAAGACCTTTATCTCCCCCCTGTCACACCTCACCTCTAAGCCCCCACATTAGGCTGATTGCATGGGCCTCCAACCCAAAGCCCTGGAGCCCTCGGCCAGCCTTTCCAACAAGACCTGCCCTCCGCTTCAGGGACCTTTAATGGACCTAAATGGAGACTAAATCGACGTCCCCTACTTCACTGGAGGCCCTTTCCCTGGTGTGTTTCCCTCAGCACGGCCGACTTTGAGGGCTCCCTGGCTGGTGTACCCACTAGGCCTGATTGACTGGTGTACCCACTAGGCCTGATTGGCTGGTGTACTGGCCGCCCACTAGGCCTGATTGGCTGGTGTACCCACTAGGCCTGATTGACTGGTGTACCCACTAGGCCTGATTGACTGGTGTACCCACTAGGCCTGATTGACTGGCCCGCTCTGCTGTCCCACTGCCTGGTGGGTTTACGGCTGCCCCTTACTGGGCTCTGGACACTGGACAGACACACACACAGACACACACTCACAGACACACACACACAGACACACACACACACACACTCACACACTGACACACACACACACACACACACAGACACACACACACACACACGCACACTGACACACACACACACTGACACACACACACACACACACACACACACACACACACACACACACAAACACACACACACACACTGACACACACATCGACACACACACGCATACACACACTGACACACACACACACTCACTGAGACACATACACACACACACATTGACACACACAGACACACACACACACACTGACACACACATTGACACATACAGAAACAAACACACAAAGACACACGTAGCTCTTCTAAGCTCCAGGCTAACCGATGGTGGCATGTCCCCCAATTCTGCGACACAGCTCAAACACGCACGCAACACACACACGCGCACATAAGCAATTAGTCCTACTGTAATTTCCCCATATTCTCTCTCCCTCACTCCCTTCTATCTCTCCAAAACACACACACACACACACACACACACACAGATTACCAGGGCCACAGCAGTGGTGATGTAGCTGAATGGTGGTCTTTGAGAGTGGCTGGCCGGGGGCCACATTTGGAGCGGCTGTGTCTGGGAGGTGCAGGGGCGAGGGTGGTGGGTGGGGTGGGTGGGAGGGGGGGGGGGGGTCACCAAGTTCAGTTCCTCACTGAGGGAGGGCTGCCGTCACACACAGCCCAAGGGGGGAGGGGCTGATAGGCTACAGAGATAGGGGGATGACACACACAGACACACACACACACACACACACACACACAGACACAAGCACACACAGACACAAGCACACACACACACACACACACACACACACACACACGGTGAATGCCACACACGCTTAGGGGGAGGAGCGCATTATGTACACAGAGCAGCATTATATTTGGGGAATCTGCCTCTTCTGGTGGAAAGGACACACACACACACACACACACACTTGTAGAGCGCTGGCAGTCGCCTTGTATGGGAAGGCACCGCACAGAAAGCCCCATGATCTGAGTTTGTCTCAGGGGAAGTTCATCTCCGTGGCCCAGGCCGACCTCTCAAACAGGGAAGCAGCAAGCAGCGGGACCTCCACTAACAACGCACACACACACACACACACACACACACACACACACACACACACACACACACACCGTCAACAAGGGAACGCTCTGGGAGCTTGTGGCAGCTCTCTGGATGGGCCGGCCCTGAAACGCTCTGGGAACCTGTGGCAGCTCTCTGGATGGGCCGGCCCTGAAACGCTCTGGGAACCTGTGGCAGCTCTCTGGATGGGCCGACCCTGAAACGCTCTGGGAACCTGTGGCAGTTCTCTGGATGGGCCGACCCTGAAACGCTCTGGGAACCTGTGGCAGCTCTCTGGATGGGCCGGCCCTGAAACGCTCTGGGAACCTGTGGCAGCTCTCTGGATGGGCCGGCCCTGAAACGCTCTGGCGGCAAGTTAATGTGTAAGCTCCTGTTGCCGTAGCGCCCTGAGAACCAAGGTCGCCGCTTTATGGGAATCCCTCTAAACGACCGTAGCTCCACCCCCTCACTTTAGCCACACAAATAGACCCGCCCATCCTCTGATTGGCTCGTCAGTCTGTCTGGGTTTCTTACCGGTTGAACATGACAACCAGGAAGGGTGTGTGTGTTTGTGTGTGTGTGTATGGGGGGGGCATAGGACCAGAATCCTGCTCCCAGTAACCTGTCTAGACTGGTGTCCCACCATGACCCATGGAGGTTCCCGTGGGCAAACAACTGTGAGCTGGTGTCCTGAATGATTTTCTGGCTCCAAATGTCGATACTTCCTCCACACACAGTGTGCGAGGTCAACACACTAACATAGATTGGACATCAGGCACAGGCACAACACTGTTGGCTGGCAGTATAGCTGGCACATAAGTAATGGAGCATGGCCGCTATACTGACTATTAACTGCAAGGACAGTGTGTGAGGAGGGCAACCTCTTCATGTGCGGTACACACAGCAGGGACTAGATTGTTACTTAGAGAGGTTTGGTTAACAACATGGATCTCTCTCACACACACTTTTCTCTCTCTCTCTCTCTCTCTCTCTCTCTCTCTCTCTCTCTCTCTCTCTCTCTCTCTCTCTCTTTCCCTCTTCAACTTCACAGAATAACAACCAAAACAACAGTTATGAAGACAACAATAACAACTAACTAATCAAAAGAAGAAAGTAGGAAGTGAAATGATTAAGTGAAATGATTAAACTACTAGTTTCCATTGCTTGTCCTTTTTAAAAGGAGGTACAACAATGTACTGCAATGTCTATTTGTACGTACAGATGTTTGTATGTACTAATGTCCATTTGGCATTTATTCAAGTACGGTAATGTCTATCTGTTTCATTTGGATTTTAGAGTCTCCATATGTACATATGATGATCTCGTTTCCGTAACGTGGCCCTCTTTGACTGCCCACACGGTGTTTCCTGACTCTGCAGACAGTCACGACCTCAGTTTGATATCTTTCCATCTCTAATGGTCCAGCCGTAAGATATTCTATCATCAAATCATCATTCGGGGCCAGGAAACGGTGAGCGTTGTTTTGTTTCTGAGTTGTTTTCGTTTTCTCCTTTATCATTAATGAAGTTGTTGAGCAAAAGCTTTGTGCGATCTTTGAGAGAACCTTCCTTTAGCAGGTTTCTGAGGCGTTGTGGTTTGAATATGTTGGTACAATTTATGCTCTCTTTTAAAGTTTAAATAGGACGGTGATATAGGCCCACAGTCCACGGTCATATAGGCCCATATCTGCTCTGAAGATTTTTTTTTGGGGGGGGGGGTTCTTGTACATGCAGGTATCTTTTGTCAGTCTCTATATATCAGAGAGATCTGACCTCAACTTCCTGTATCACCCACCACTGACCACAGGGATATGCCGTGGTTGTTTGGGTGAAGGAGACAGTCGTCTGCGTCATAAATCCACTGCCAAGCCCAGGCACAGAT
>CM030183.1:17464617-17614617 GCA_017639675.1 Aplochiton taeniatus
TGTAAACAGCCAGGCCCCCCTAGTGAGTGGATGGGCGGGAGTGATTCACCAGGGCCTCTCCAACGCTAATGCTTCAGGCACTTAGCATCAGGCTTGCGTAGGCTTTGAAGAGCCATGAGTAATCTGACAGGAACGTGACACATTTCACAACACGGTAGCCCCACCCCCCAGCCAGGCACTGTAGCGACCAATGGCAAAGACAGGGTGTGTGTGACGTGTGTGTGTGTGTGTGTGTGTGTGAGGGAGAGCTATCAAAGAGATCCAGCCAGCCCTGACCTCCCACCAACTCTGTGGGGCCTCCATACCTCCTCCGGCTCCACTAACAGCATTCCCTTCCTACGCTTAACCCCACTCTTCTCCTCTTCTCCTCCTCTCTCTCTCCCTCTCTCTTCTCCTCCTCTCACCTCTCCCTCTCTCTCCTCCTCCCACCTTTCCCTCTCTCTTCTCCTCCTCACCCTCTCTTGACCTCCTCTCCTCCTCTCCCTCTCTCTTCTCCTCCCACCTTTCCCTCTTTCCACCTCACTCTCCCTCTCTCTTCTCCTCCGCACCCTCTCTCTTCTCCTCCTCCCACTTCTCCCTCTCTCTTCTCCTCCTCTCCTCCTCTCCTATTCTCCCTCTCTCTTCTCCACCTCACGCTCTCCCTCTCTCTCTTTTCCCGTCCTTCTCCCTCCATTCTCCAGACCTCTCCCCGCGCGGCCAGTGATGCAACCCTCCGACTCCTGCGTGCAATCGCTGGGTCTGGAGGCTGCTGGAGCGGCAGCCAAGCACGTCACCGCACCCCGCCCAGCAGGAAAGGAAGGAGGGAGGGGGGACGGGGGGGGACGGACGGAGGGAGGGGGCTGTTGCGAGGGCTGGAGGCGGTCTGGAGCTCTCCACAGGGGGAGGTAGGCGAGAGAGAGAGAGAGAGAGAGAAAGGGAAACAGTCCCACGGTTCAAGTTTCCAGCTTGCGTTCACGGCCTCGCCACGTTCATGTCCCAGTCTCTCCCCTGGAAGAGGGCGCTGTGGCTGGGCGTGTTCCGTCGGGCCCCCTGCTGATCCTCCGAGCCGCAGCCCCCCCACCCCCCCCCCCCCACCCACCGCGGTGCCCGCTCATCAGACAGCCCAGCGGATCTATCCCTGAACCTCTGTACGGAACGCTTCGCCTTAGGGCTCCCTGAGGATCTGAGGACAGGGGCTGTCAGCGTGAAGGGGAGCCCTGCCTGGTCTCGCCATCCTACCAGCTGTTTGGAGAGGGGGGGGGGGGGGGGGGGGGGGCGACATCCCCCGCCAGGAGGAGGGTGCTACAAACTGGCTTGGGGAAGGCAGAGGGATGCTATGCTGCTCCCACTGACCCCCACCCCCACCCCCCCAGACTCACCACCCACCACCCCAGGCCAGCCCTAGAACATGAAGGAAACAATGGGCACATCCTATTGAATCGGGGCAGAAAAAGCAATATCACACGCCTGATGAAGACCCGTTTGGTCGAGGCGTTTTGTGTGTCGATAAAAACCCTTATAGAGCAGACCAGGGTTGCGGTCTCCTTAAACCCAGCACCAGAACATTCCAATCACTATTTATCCCGCCATACGCAGGCCACGGCCACCTGGCCAGAACCCTTTGGCGGGGTATAGGGGTCCGTTTTCCAAGAGACCCCAGACCTTCCTGAATGAGCAGTCTGTGTTTTATTTCCTGAGGAAGTGCGTGGGTACGGGTATGGACGGGTACGTGGGTACGGGTACGTGGGTACAGTACGGAGGGGCCCGTACTAGCTACACTCACTATGCTGCTAACTGCAACAGAGAGTGTCCTTCAACACACAGACCTGAATGGAAACAACAAGCAGGGCGCTTCAAAGAGATACGGACAGATTTGTTAAGTAAAAACACACATGCGCGGCAGCGTGAAAAGAAATACACACACACACACACACACACACACACACACACACACACGTGTGTAAATCTTAAGTGGCTCTCCCCAGCACAGTTGACTTTCCAGAGGCAGACCTCCTATGAAGGCAACAAGGTAGAAATGAGCACAAGGTCAGCACAGGAATGCAAGCAACTGGCACCTGCCTAACCCCTTAAAATACCAGGCGGAACATACACACACACACACACACACACACACACACACACGCACACACTACACCCACACATAACCCCCCCGCCCCCCCACAGACATAAAAAAAAAGGCATTCATGGCGGGCCCCTAAAACCCAGGTGACTCAGGGCTTGACCCTGTAAAGTCCACGGGCCGGCACCCAGGTGTGCTTGCACCCCAGCCGGCGGGCTTTGAGAGCAGAGAGTCCGTCCTCTGGGCCTGGCCCCCCTGCTGGAGGCTGAAGTGAGACCTCTCCCAGCTCCCTCGCCGTGGCTCGGCGGGATCCCAGGCTGTGGCTTCAGCTTTCTGGGAGACGTCTTCCGAATGTTCCCCCAGTGGTGACGGAATCCCGAGTCAGCGCTCAGCCACAAAACATGTGGGGAGGGGGAAGGGGGCATAGTTATTCCCCCCCCTTCTCTCTCACATCGTTAACTGCAAGCTGAGAATTAATAAGGGCACTATAGCGAATGGAAACTGCGCCCGATAAGAAGCGACCCTGGGCCGTATTTCAGCGGCAGTTGCCGGGGCGATGCGGTCGAGCCACGCTCTGACAACAGCTCGGGAGAGGGGGAGGAGGGGGGGGGTATGCGGGCCGAGCCACACTGTGTGTTATGGGGCGCGCTGAACACACGCACACAGGGTCGAAAACGTGCACGTATGTGAACACACACCCACGTACACGCTACGTTTATGAGCATGGCACACACACACACACACACACACACTCTTGGCTGGAGGGGTTCAGTGCAGTCCAGAGCTCTGCGGGTACCGCTCCAGCGTTGGGAGGGGTGCGGCCTGTCTCACAGTCATTTCCTGGACCGGGATATTATGGCACCACACGCATGAGAAACAAACCCCTTTCTTCGCCTTCACACACACACGCACACACACATACACTTACACCCGTCCTCAGTACAACTCAGCAACTCAATAACCTCCAGTGAGCATAGTGAACACCCTGGGAAGCCAGTGCTCTTATTCAACAGGCCCGTAATAGGATCCAGCTAGCGGCTTTATGCAACAGTGCCCCTCAGGCGGGTGGGGTGGGAGGGGGGGGGTGGGCGGGGGTTGCTGCTTGCCACGGCGCTGTGTTGTCGTGGAAGCCTATGCAGACACATCAGGGCTAGCGTTGATCCCTCCGCCCTCCTCCTCCGCCTCCAGAATTCCTGGCCGGCCGCACCCACTCCCTGTGGAGCCCTGGGGGACACCTGTGCACCAGGTGGGCCACACTGCCTCAGAGAGAGGAGGACGCTGTGCTGCCAGTGTGTGTGTGTATGTGTGGGTGTGTGTGTGTGCCGCCGTTGAGAGTGCTTTATTGTGTGCGTGGCTGTGTTTCGGTGAAGCTCGACTGGCATGCGATTAGAACGTGTGTGTGTGTGTGTGTGTGTGTGTGTGTGTGTGCCGGGGGAGAACCAGCCAGAAAACCAAAGCCTCTTGAAGAGTAGGAAAACAGGAAGAGGGAGAAACGCAAAACAGCAGAGAGCAATTAGCCGAAACACTGACGTGATCTGTGCGTGTGTGTGTGTGTGTGTGTGTGTGTGTGTGTGTGTGTGTGTGTGACCGACTGGGCCGTCGACGTGGAGGGGAGTCACAAAGCCAAACAGCGCCATGGGATCAGAGACTGTGTCGCTGCTGCATCGGACTAAAAGACTGCTCCTTCTGTGCCAACGTAAGGGAGGCATGCCTGTGTTCTAGCTCTAGTTCTAGATCTAGTTCTAGATCTAGTTCTAGTCCCACTTGTTTTCTCGAGGATCTCCCCCCCCCCTTGCCCCCATCGCAAGCCTGGCAGCCGGACAAACCAACATAGCAGACTGTTTTATCCATCCTCTCTCTCTCTCTCTCTCTCTCTCTCTCTCTCTCTCTCTCTCTCTCTCTCTCTCTCTCTCTCTCTTTCTCTCTCTCTCTCCCTCCCTCCCTCCCTCCCTCTTCCTCTCTCTTCCTCTCTGTTGTCTGTGTCTGCAGAGCAGCAGACTCCTCCCCGATGCTTAGAAGCTTTCATCTTCTGCAGTTTCCATTAGAGGGAAAGAGAGAGAGGGGTAGGCCAAAAAAACTAGACAGATGCAGAGGGACAGATGGAGGGCCACGGGGCGATGGATTGAGAGCGATGGCCAGAAAGCCTGCGAGGGCACAAAGCCCCAAATGGTGTGGCACTAAACTCTTGGTTTAAATTGTTTGGCGTGTTCAATTTGTGGCCACACATGTGACCTCCTCCGACCCTGCCAGCTACTGGCATTAGTGGCCCTACGGTGGGACAGCGAAAGGGTGGCGGAATGGAACCGGGCCGGATGATCAACCAGCAGACAGCCTCCATTGACCTCCTTGCGGAGAACAGCCCTCGGAGCAGATCTCTTCTCAGCGGTGAGGGTCGAGACACTGAACTCTCACCCCACCCTGCCCAAACACACACACACACACACACACACACACACACACACACTCACACACACAGAGACGTTCCTCCCGAATCAATACTGACATTTAGAATCCATTAAGAAATGGCCCAGCACAGCAGCACTGTGTGACAAGTTCATTTATTGAGACGCAAGCAAACCAGATACAAGGACACTTAAGAGGCAACCAGCCAGGCTAACTAAGGGATGAGCTACATTAACTTAGAGCTAACTAAGGGATGAGCTACATTAACTTAGAGCTAACTAAATGATGAGCTACATTAACTTAGAGTTAACTAAGGGATGAGCTACGTTAACTTAGCGCTAACTAAGGGATGAGCTACGTTAACTTAGAGCTAACTAAGGGATAGGCTACGTTAACTTAGAGCTCAGGGATGAGCTACATTAATTTAGCGCTAACTAAGGGATGAGCTACATTAACTTAGAGCTAACTAAGGGATGAGCTACACTAACTTAGAGCTAAGGGATGAGCTACATTAACTTAGAGCTAACTAAGGGATGAGCTACGTTAACCTAGAGCTAAGGGATGAGCTACATTAACTTAGAGCAAAGGGATGAGATACATTAACTTAGAGCTAAGGGATGAGCTACATTCACTTAGAACTAAGGGATGAGCTACATTCACTTAGAGCTAAGGGATGAGCTACATTAACTTAGAGCTAACTAAGGGATGAGCTACGTTAACCTAGAGCTAAGGGATGAGCTACATTAACCTAGAACTAAGGGATGAGCCACATTAACTTAGAGCTAACTAAGGGATGAGCTACGTTAACCTAGAGCTAAGGGATGAGCTACATTAACCTAGAACTAAGGGATGAGCTACATTAACTTAGAGCTAACTAAGGGATGAGCTACGTTAACCTAGAGCTAAGGGATGAGCTACATTAACCTAGAGCTAAGGGATGAGCTACATTAACTTAGAGCAAAGGGATGAGATACACTAACTTAGAGCTAAGGGATGAGCTACATTAACTTAGAACTAAGGGATGAGCTACATTAACTTAGAGCTAAGGGATGAGATACATTAACTTAGAGCTAACTAAGGGATGAGCTACGTTAACCTAGAGCTAAGGGATGAGCTACATTAACCTAGAGCTCAGGGATGAGCTACATTAACTTAGAGCAAAGGGAGGAGATACATTAACTTAGAGCTAAGGGATGAGCTACATTAACTTAGAGCTAAGGGATGAGCTACATTAACTTAGAGCTCAGGGATGAGCTACATTAACTTAGAGCTAACTAAGGGATGAGCTACGTTAACCTAGAGCTAAGGGATGAGCTACATTAACCTAGAGCTAAGGGATGAGCTACATTAACTTAGAGCAAAGGGATGAGATACATTAACTTAGAGCTAAGGGATGAGCTACATTAACTTAGAGCTAAGGGATGAGCTACATTAACTTAGAGCTAAGGTATGAGCTACACTATCTTAGAGCCCGATGGTTCGAACTAACAAGAAACCAACGATCAGTTGGTGTAACCTTTTTTTTAAATGGACGACATGTGGCCACCCGAACAGATTTGAATATACAGGCTCTTTATTTTTATGTAAATCAAACCCTCAAATATTATTGGGGGACTTCTGAATGATACCAGTCCTGAAATGTCACAAAAGCAGCTATGGCACATGTGAATTACATTAGGGCTGGTAGCATCTCGATAGCCCTCTTACTGCGGGTAAATCGTTTCGGACCAAACAACAGTGCTTTTCCTTCTCCTCTGGCTCTGCACGATGGAGAATGTCTCCCATAGCGTAAGCGTTAGTTAGTAAAGCGAGAGAAGTCAGAGAGAGGAGAGATGGGGGGTGGGAGGGGACGGAGTCCTGGCGAGTCCGTGTGGGAGAAGGGAAGGAGGGACGGCGTGAGGGAGGGAGAAGGGGCAGAGCCTAGGAGGGGATATGCCCAGACAGAGAGCCAGGCCCAGACTTGAGAGAGCAATGTTCCTCACATTGAAAATACCTCATTCCTCTTTCTCAACCTCGTAGCCTCTCCCCCTCTCCGCCATCCTGCCATATTCTCCATCTACAATTTCTCCCCTGTTTCTTCCTCGTTAACTGTGGTGGCTACACTGGAGAACCCCGGGTGTCGGCCAAGCAAGTAAATAATAACACAAACCAGCTGTGCCTCCATACTGACTGCTGCCCCGCTCCCAGAGTGCCCTAGCCACTCCAGTTAGCATGGCCATTCCGTGTCATCTGGGAGTTAAATATTAAGAACTAGAGACTGCAACCCAAATTGGACTTTGAGGAAGAAGAAACCCTCCCTCTCCGGTTGGTTCCCCGATCCTTTGGGTTGGTTGTGTGGATTTCACCTCTGGCTTTTCCTTTTCCCTTTGGCTTCCCTGTCTTTTTCTCCTTTTCCCTTTCCTCCTGAAGTTGGCCCTGCCCAAGACGTGGTCTGTGTTTTGTTTGAAAGCGGGCGAGCCGGGACTCTCTCACGCTACAAACGCCGAGCGGGAAGGACATTAAAGAGCGGCCCGGGGAGGCAGAGTGGGAGAGAGCCAGGGTGGGGTGGCTGGGCAGAGGCACCGTGTTGCCTGTGTTTATTTTGGAAATGCGGCCCAACAGACTCGCAGCACAGGAACTGGCCCCTTTTGAAACTGTGTCATGGCGGCTTCTGACCCAACGAGCGGGAGTGCCGTTGTCATCTGGGGCGTACCGTGTAGGGGATCTCGACTGGGACACTCACATCCCATTTGGGGGGGTGGGGGGCAGCGATGGAGGCATTTTAACCTCACCCCAGGGGGTTTGAAAAGGCTGTTCCAGGAGGAAATGGCGGTGCGGCGTTGTGATTAGTGGTTACAGTTTAACTGGAGAAAAATGTGTGGTCTGTGGGCCCAGTCAGCCAGAGAGGGCAGACAGCACCACGCTCTCACTCAGCTCAGCTCACATGAGGGTGAGTCAACACTCCTGGGTTACTCTGGGTCTGCTCTGTCTCCTCTGTCTGAGCATGGGTCCAGGAGTCGAGCCATCGTCACACACTTACAACCACACACACACACACACGCACGCACACAGACACGCACACAGACACACACACACACACACACACTCACATACACACGCACACACACACACACACACGCACGCACACTCACCTACAGACACACACTCAAACACAAACACACACACACACGCACACACACACACACACACACACACACACACAGAGACAGCTCACACTGCAGCCCTCCAAACTATGCACATGTCACCTTCGGATCAACATGTGGTGTCAATTAGTTCAGAGAGACTCATGAAATAGAATTCAGGAGCCTCTGTGCTGAATATGCTATTGACCCAATGACTCACTAGAAATTATGTTTGGTTTCAAAACTAGAATAACAAAATGGTAGATATAATTACATGTGCATTTGTCTGATTGCTCTAGGTTGGACTTGATAAGAGGTAAGGCAGGAGGACACAGTGAATGCAGGCGGCTAGCGTGTTGAAAGCTAGCCCTAAATATCAATCCTTAATGATTTCTTTCTACTCACTGCTCTGGGCTTAGCAGCGTCCTGGAGACCAGCTCATCACACCATGGAACCCCGTTTGAGGGAAAAGACCAGGCTGCACCCCATGTGGTGACACTTGACAGCGGCACAACAAATAGACCAGGGGAACCCCAAGCACGACACATCCAACACACCGACAGACTTGGAATCGACGTTCCCTTTTTTTTTTTTAAAGGATGGGAGGGGAGTTATAGACGGCCCAGCGCAGACAGCCACCTGATATCACCGATCCCTTCTACAGCCCGGCGAAGGGATGCATGACTGCTGCCGGTTACGTCCGGGGTTCTTTCTCTGGCTGCTCGGCCCAGCCAAAGGTCACCCGCTTGGGCGGCGGTGCACAGCCTGTCCGGGCAACAACAGATACCACAGTCAACGCCTCGGCTGTCCTTCTCAAATCGGAGCTCTCACGAGCCGTGGGGTACCTCAAGGACGACCACTCAGCAAAGCCAGGGTGAGAAGACAACCCAGGCTCTGTGGGCTCTGCAAGCGGCTGAGAAGTGGCCGTGAGGGGACGGGCGTGTGTGTGTGTGTGTGTGTGTGTGTGTGTGTGTGTGTGTGTCTGTGTGTGTGTGTGTGTGTGTGTGTGTCCAAAGTGCCTCGTCCCCGCGCCGAGTCGCTCCATACACTGGCCCGGGTAATCCCTCAACCCCCCGCTGCCGACCTGCCTTTCAGTTTGACCGTAATCCCTAGCAGCTACGGCGCCCCGCGGCGATATTAATTCAAGCACTCGCGCTGGCTCTCGTAGCCGCCGCCGCCGTCGCGCTCTGCGACACTTACGCCCCCGCGCACACAACCAGCACCACCAGCAGTCCTCCAGACCAGTTACTCAGTGTTACTGCACCGTAAGACGTCAGTAGTGACGCTGGTTTACCGACCGCGGGAAGGAATTTAGAACCTCCAGTTCAAATGAGCGACCGTGGGGGTTCTGCGATTTGGGACGTAAAGACTAAATACTGGTCTGTCGATGCCATTTCACACCTTTGTTTCAACGTTTCATTTTGCGCGTCGCGTGGTGGATTTCTGTGACGCACAACCCGACTTCAGGTTTAACCCCTTGTAACCATAATGCCGCTTCCTGTGTTTACCTCAGTTAGCGTGGGCACCCTGGGACAGGGTATGATGTAATAGTCTGATTGGTTGGGCTCACGTGGAGTACCAAACCCCATGCTGCATCCATGGGAAGACCATATAAGGGCCTAACACAAATCTCCGACTCTTCCGGAATTGAGGACATTTTGTTTTGAGGTTGTACTGTCCAGAGAGCATTAGGGCGCCTTATGGTACGTCTACTATCCCAATGAGCATTGGGCGAGGTGGAGGCTTCTCAGTGGCGGAAGGAACTCCTGTCAAACCTTCAGTTCCTGCCAGGGTTTCGGCAGAGCTGTACACAAACTGTGGCTCCCCACAGCTGTCCAAGAATGCACATCTGGCCAAGCATGCAGTCAGGACGAGAGTATGCACACAGTACAAGCTGGACGCTGTGCTGCCACACACACAAACAGACATCCTGGATGTGTGAGACTGTGGAATGCCACCACAGGGACGCACAGCTGGATCCTGTGGACATCTGGTCTGCAACCAAGCTGACTGCCTGGTGCAGCGAGTGGAAAGGGTGAGCGAGGCGAGCTGTATTCGGATCTCTCAGTGCCCCCTCACGTCGAGACCAGACTCGGGACATCTCTCAGTGCCCCCTCACGTCGCGACCAGACTCGGGACATCTCTCAGTGCCCCCTCACGTCGCGACCAGACTCGGGACATCTCTCAGTGCCCCCTCACGTCGAGACCAGACTCGGGACACGGCTGACCTTCCCGCTGAACTCAACCCGCCGGTGAGCTCCAGCTGATTGGACACTCGGAACCCCAGCCCATAGGTCCGTAGCCAGCGCATGAGGCAGTGCCCAGTTGGCAGACGGGTTTATTGGTGAACCACAGAACAGGGAGGGTCCAGTCACGATGGTACAGCGTGTGCTGCCTCGCTGGTCCCCTTCCTCACATGCTTTGAGTGAGGTCCAGAGGGCTCCCAGCCAGGTCTCCTCCAGTCTCTCTGTCTGTTAAACAAACACTTCACATGAACTCCCTCTCTTGTTTTTACCACTGTTTATTTATTCGTCTATACAGGTGCAAAACGATACAATATGTAAGGTATGCAGACATTTTGTTGCATACACACACGTGCACACTGTCCCCTGAATCCCTAACACCCTCAAAACATACAGTCATTGTTTGGAAAGCCAGTATCCAGCCCCCTGAGTGTGCCCCCAATGGTATGGTCGCCTAATGCTTTTTAATGATCGGGCCTTATTCCCCTCTTCCCCAGGGTTTGTGAGGTCTGTCTTGGCAGAGCTCGGCTCTTTTCCCCTGGCGTCGGCTAGGACAATGGGCCCATGGGAGGCAGCCAATGGGGAGAGGCTCCATCCCAAACCATGGTGCCGATGTGTACACAATTAGGAGCGGGGGCCGAGGAATTGCTTAATTGGAGGAGAATACGTCTTTATCCAGGCCCATGCCCGCGCTCATCGTCAAAAGCCTGGTGCCCTCTGCCATTTGCTTGGCCTCAAGAAGCTTTCAGTTCAGTATGAGTCCTGGAATCAATAGACAACCCACTAGATGGAGGTGACATTACATTTTGCATGGCGACAATGCAGTTTGGCTTGCCTACTTCTGCACTGAAATCACAGAGGATATTCACACACGTTTTCTTCCGGATAATAATATTCAGTGCCACTGGTAGATCATTCGTTTTGAGTTAAAGGCTTTGAGATTTGAACAAGGCTTCCCTGAAATGCATCAGTCTTCTATGGCAGCTGGCGGGCTGACCTGTTGTATGTGCCTCATTACTGCTGACACGAACAAGCTTAGCTTACCACATTGCACAGAAACCAATATATGATAGAAATGAACAATTTAAAATGATGGCATGAAGAAATTGCACGGTTATCTGTGTGAACATTTGGAATTACACGGTGTGTAAATTCGACAGACGCTGTCGGGGCACGTACGCCACGGTCAGCCTAGATCTGATCAGTAGGTAGACTAAAGCCTGCACTTGGACAACGGCGCGGGCAGCGTACCGCTGTGGTCTCAGAAAATAGGTCACTCCGCGCTGTCCTGAACTTACATTGTACATATCTCCGATGCATACAAACTGACACGGTATGCATAGAAATATTGGAGTAAAACAGCTACCAATAAAAAATGAGCAGCCGCCTACATTCCACATCCACAAGTACTCTGTGTAACAACACCAGGCAAAGGGGAGATAAATACACTGGGGAGTTATGTGCGATGCCTTACCTTATACGAAAAATGCCGTGGATGGTTGGGCGATCTGACTTCGGCTATTCCTTCCTTTTAGCAAACTTTCCACTTAAGTCTTGAAGTAGAAATACTCAGGTTGACAAAATAGTTTTTATTTAATAATTTGTTTCTTCGTTAGAAAAAAAAACTGACAAAGCTGACACGTCTTTAAAAAATGTTAGGCTGTGTCGAGTGAGGAGGTGGCGGTTGGTTTCTATAGGCTACCATTTTCGATATAAATTCTACACTCAAAGAAAGAAACAAGCGTAATATAGAATTAAATAAAACGAATCAACCAAGATTAGTCTTTGAAATGATACTGTTGTCAGTTGCCATGGGATGAGATATAGTCATTTCACCCTTAAAAAGTATGAACACGAAAAAAAAAACTGAATCCGTAGTCTTTACTGTTTCTACAAGAAAAAGAAAAACCACTGGTTGTATTAAACATAAAAAAAAACATTTGATTTCTTATTACATTCAAAGTGCATTGGTTAATTGCAACGCTGGTCAAGTGGGGTTTTCGATGGGTGGTCGTTCTCGAGGGGGCAGGAGGGGTGCGCTGGGCAATTCAGAACTGAGATGTCGCAAGGGGGTCTCCTTCTTCGGTGCTTTTCCAGATGTCGACTCCACTCGGCAGGAGATGTCGTCCTTATATATGTATCTCTGATTCGCTATAGTTCTTCTGTCTGCCTGAGCCCTCAAGGACACGAGTGGTACGGTGGTCTACCCTCGTCCGTCTGAAGCGCAGACAGCACACCCGGACCCGAGCCTGCCCGTGTCTCCCTCTCCTCGCGCGCAACGTACTAGCCAGACTTCGCCAGCTCAGCTCATGCTTGCTGCTCCGCCCATCCACCATGGGCAGTCTTTAACACTGTCCTCGAGCCTTTTCCCATCCGTTTCCCACTATAGCAACATTAAAAGTCAATTTTATTTAAGTCAAATTTTAGTGCAGCCATAAAACATAATGAAAAATAAGTCAGGCTTACTTACGAATTGACAGTAAAAGGAATGGTCCAGGTTACAAACTTGAAATGTTTATTTGTATTTTGTCTTTAAAACATATATCTATAAGCTTTCTTTGGTGAAAGAAAACAATTGCAATGTATTCACATGGCATAGTTTATACAATGTATCTACAGACTAGAATTTTAGTACAAGGGTCGAAGCGATTTCTTGTTGCATGGTATATAGTATCACACTTTCCCACATTTTCACTGTGACTATATCAATCTATCGATAAACATGCATGTTGGTTGATATCGATAGATGAATCATTTTCTACAGGGTGCCAATCGTCCCAACGTGCTCCTAAAACGGGAGGCTAAATGTGCAACATAATTTACATGTATGAAGAGGCTGGCGATAACAAGGATCACTTCGTTGTAACAATTCTGAGTGTCACGGTTTTTTATTTACAGAGCCCCCTCTGTTTATTTGAGTCCTCAAACCAGACCACCAGAGGGCATCTTGTATACTCATTTAGAAATCACAACATCATTAGATACATTGGTAGGCCTACATACACGATTTACTTGTTGGACTTACTTGGCCTCTTTGTTGCCTCCTATCCATACTGCAGAAGGATTGCAAATTTGTAGCTCAACCAATTGCAACCCAATCAAACAATAACAACTGCCGATATCGATGGTCTATTCATATGATCAACAACAAAACGTTTTATGTTGTCAATAACTTCCTTTATTATTTTACAGTTCTCCACAGTAGCCTAGCACTCCAGCTATATGAATCGTAAAAAAATCTCAACCAGTGAGGAACAAGATGGCTCAAAACAAATTTTGAGGTAAACGAACTACATTTCTATTTCCCCGTTGCTGCAATGATATTAAATTAAAGCAGGCCCTGTTCCGCTACCTAGCTGTTCCATTCCATGTGTTCTTGTCCAGTGTCATTTAGTGGGAAGACACTCAGTCACAAAGCTAAACTGGATCAATTGTCAAGAACTATGCTAGTGAGAAGGTGTAGTTATCTGTATGCAGACTTTTGACACCTCTTTTATGGAAACAAACTAATTACTGGCCTGCTATTTAGGCTAATTGTGATTTGGTTTCATGGTGACTGTCAACCTACAGAACTAAATAATAATTCGTTTGATGTAGCATATGATATGCATATGTCTGTTTTGGTAAATCCGATGGAATATGCTAAAGGTTGCTATACAACAATACAATCCTAATTCGATCAATACAATGTTAAGAACCGATAATCACCGCGGATGTGTGCAAATGTTCTAATTTACAAGTACCAGTAGGCCTATAATGTACGAAACAAATAGCCCATCAGGGGACCATCAACGCAACTCCCTCTTCATTTCATCACCCAGTCAGGTACTCATAGATCTAGGTCGTGTGTGTGTGTGAGAGAGAGAGAGAGAGAGAGAGAGAGAGAGAGAGAGAGAGAGAGAGAGAGAGAGAGAGAGAGAGAGAGAGAGAGAGAGAGTTCTTTTCATTATCCTTAAACTTTATTTTTCAATCCAAAATAATGATTTATTTTTGTGGGGCTTTTTCAGCTATTGGCCCTAGCTATGCTAAATTTCTCCCCCTTACTGTAATAAGAAACATGCTAAATTTGTTTCATCTGCTATTGTGTTATTGGGACATATAGGCCTAGCTACCTCAGTGAAAGAGAGAATTGTATTTATCTGCTCTAGATCATTTAATTATTTTTTGTAATTAGTCTAATGATAATAAACACAGTACTTAATAATAATAATTCATTTTATTTATATAGCGCTTTTCTAAGACCCGAAGACGCTTAAACGCTTAATGTGCTTAATACTGAAAATGAGATACAAGCCCTTACAGGCACATGTGCCTGTTCTGTTCTGATATTGAATCATTCCCCTTAAGCGCTGATCCATGACTAGAATGGTTAGATAACTAAACACGGATTGCAATATTATTGAACTAAGTTTTTGTTAAGAATACATTCATATTAGGAATATGCCTTTATTGTGTCAGTCTTAAGTCAAAAAGTTTGAGCACGCAGGGGCCACGGGCATTGGACTGCCCCACCATATAAAAGGCAGTATTATTTTATGTGGATATGCCCGTTTTTTAACGTTTTGAGCCCCTGCCCCTCAAAATGTCTGTACACGGCCCTGACAGTATCCCACGTGGCCGACTGAAATATGTTCCTCAAAAGCTCGCTGCTAGTCTGCACGTTTCCGCATACACCGCTCCCATTTTGTGGGTCTGTGCTACTCCCCTAGGCCGCACCGACATCAGGCTGAAGTGGCGATTAGGTAACTCACACACTTCTCCTCCTCCTCCTCCTCCTCCTCCTCCTCTCTTAAGCCTACCCCCAAAATGGTGAAACAAGTTCAGCTGTTTCAATGTCAGCCGCTCTCTTGATAAGCTAACTGTCCTTCCAAACCCCTCCCTACTTTGTTGCTGTTTTTGCAAGCCTTGCCAATTCGTCAGCTGATCCCCCTTCGTTCCATTGTGGCTTGAGTGCCCTAGTTTAGGAACGCCCATAAGCACGGACAGAATATTTATAGTTTGGCTGTCATTCATATTTGTTTGCGTCTCGAACCTCACTGTGAAAAAACATACCAGAACCCCTCACAAATAGTAAGCCTGTGCAACAGAACATATGGTCTGCATCAAACTGTTTCATAATCAGGCCGAACTCCAAATTATTTTATTAGAGCTATTTATGTAAAATTGTACGTTTTATGCGGCTAATTTGAGTCGGTAACGATCCACATATGTGTGTTAAAATAGTCCTTTGTTTACACGTAGTCCCTCTCTCCGCGGAAGGAGGCTTTGGTAGTGCTGTGTGATTTCTACCAGCTGTTTCCCGCCTTGAAAGACATCCGATCAGCTGCAAATACACACATACACTTACATGCAGAAGGAGAGGGAGAGAGAGAGAGAGGGAGGGAGACAGAGCGCCACACACAACGAGGGAACCCCATCAGCTGGAAGTAGAGTTACATTACAACTCTGGGCGCGCTGAAACTAGGCTTATACACAAACACGGAATACTCTTTTTTTTATTATGCTAATATAACGGAGATCTAAGAGATTTGGTTCTCACTTGACCTACTGAAGACTCTTGGTATTCTAAACGAATCTGGTGCCAAAACTGGAGCGAGAACCATGGAGTATTTCCTCACTTCAGTACCAGCACAGAAGGTGCCCTCCTTGCAACATTTTAGGAAAACGGAAAAAGAGGTGATAGGTGGTCTTTGTAGGTGTGTATCCCCGTTTTCCTCAATTTGCCTAATTATACTTTGTCCTAGTCCTGTCTTCATGTGTTTTGAATACGCACTTAGCGATCGTGCTTGATTTGATCTGTAGCCTATGTTATTGTGAACACGACCCAATCTCGAAGAGCGGGACCTTTATTGCATAAATAAAGATCAGCATATTCGATCCAAATATGGGGGCGATTTAGCCATACAGATTAGTACGCCGTCATAACGGTTACTTTGTATATTTTGTGCGAAATTGATACATTTTGTGTCAAACAAACATAAACCACGTGGTTCTATGCACACCATGCTGCTACCCTGTTGCGAGCGCATCCTTGGTGTTTTTGTTCCAACTAAAATTTTAACCATATGTTTCAGGCAAGTTGGGATATTTTTGAACAACTAAGTAAGTGTCATGTGCATTAAACGGTGAAAATTGAGTTTAGTTTCGCGCGGAGGGTTAGGAGGTTGTGTCTGCTCAGATCGCAAGGAGAGCGGGCTGAAGTTATTGTGGGCAGTGCGGCCATGCTGGTGGCTTGGGTTGAAAAGTGACGAAGGTCTGGCGTTGCGCTACTCATTATATTCCTTTTCACTGTTTACTTCACGGAAAACACAGCATATTTATTAAAACAACCGTCGGTTTTTGACAACAACAAGATTTTGTTGTAACTTAGACCAAATTGTGGCGCGCTTCTGGGCCATTTTCGCTGCGTCTTTTCCCCCACACCTCTGCCATGCTGCCGCATGGACAGGCGAAGGGGAAGCAAAGTCGCATTGTTGTAATGGCGGAGGAGACGATTAGTGTTTTGAGCGTGGTGGTGTATAGTCCAATGTCCGTTTGTTTAAGTTTAACAGTCAATATAAATAATTCAGTGAATTCATGTGATTTTAACGAATATTCCGCAATCAACCAAGACATTTGTAATGGTCCTATTTAATAAGGGGGTGTGTATGTCGTGGAAGGCCTGTCTGCGTCTGCAATCTTTCTCGTTAGGGAGGCGGAGGAATTTGAGTGGTAGCAGAGCGGTATGGGAATTGTAGTCCTTTCCCCCCCCAAGTAGTTTGAACTTAATCGTATACTAGGATTAATAAATAATTTAATTTGGATGATTTTATCAAATTATGGGGCATAGAATACAACATTCTAAAAGTTCCTAGCCTCTTTCTGGTGATTTTTCGTCTGTCATTGCTATTGTAGTGTACAGGCCAGTCGAGATTTGGCAACGGATGTGCAGCAGGGATGTAAGGAAACACAAACACACACACATACACAGCCCTATCCTCATCTGTTTCATCCACAATTGTTCCCTGTATTCGTATTGAAGCAGCTGAGTCTGTACTGATAAAGAGTCTTTCTGAGCAACCTGAGATACCAGCTAGTCTTAGTGAGCAACCTCTCAGAGATACCGGCTAGTCTTTCTGAACAACCTCTCAGAGATACCAGCTAGTCTTAGTGAACAACCTCTCAGAGATACCAGCTAGTGTTAGTGGACAACCTCTCTGAGATACCAGCTAGTGTTAGTGGACAACCTCTCTGAGATACCGGCTAGTCTTAGTGGACAACCTCTCAGAGATACCAGCTAGTGTTAGTGGACAACCTCTCAGAGATACCAGCTAGACGCAGAGAGGATGTTCATTCAGAGTTTCCTCACAATCCAAGGTTTTGGAACGGCATAGGAGACGCCAAATGTTTGCATGGTGGGAATTCTTGGCTGAGAGAATGACACAGGGTTTGCAGACAATGGGGGAAGCTACTAGGATATAAAATAAAGTGTCCTTTGTGCTGAAATGCATGGGAGAGCAGCTGGTGAATGGTTCATTAGCTTTAAAGTCGCGTGTTTGAATGGTGTTTTCCCCAGCCTCAGGCTAAAATCATTTTGGGGAATAATCCCGGGTTTAAGGATTACATTGGAGCGTTCTACGGCTCAATTTAGAATTCTTCCCGGTCCTCTGCGTGTGTGTCTGTAAAGACGCTGTGTGGATGACTGAGGATAGTTCTGTTTACCTTTTGGTGTGACCCCTGACCCCTGTCTCTTTGCCCCATCTCCCCCCTCAGTCTGGCAAACATTCCCCTGACCCCTGAGACGGCGCGCGACCAGGAGCGGAGGATCCGCCGCGAGATCGCCAACAGCAACGAGAGGAGGCGCATGCAGAGCATCAACTCTGGCTTCCAGTCCCTGAAGACATTAATCCCCCACAGTGACGGAGAGAAGCTCAGCAAGGTGACCCCCCCCCCCCCCAAACAGGCTCTGTGGCCCTTTTTGCTTTGTTAATTTACTTTTTTATTTTCGAGGGTAGTTCAAAAAGGCTAAATATGTAGGGTATGCATATTAAAGAATTATGCTTCTGTCTGTGCCTTTTCAGTCACTACTTACATGGAACAGCAGCTTATTTGTTTGATTTAATGTCAAGATTGCAGTTTATACTGCCTAGATTGTTGAACATATAGATAGTAGTTTGAATATACTGTAGACTTAAATTGGATTGTGTGATGACTGAATACAAAATACTACTACTGCTGCTATTACGGCACACTGCTTCCTGTGTGTACACCTTTGCCAGGGTGTTAACCCTCCCTGCCCCCCCCCCCCCCCCCCCCCCCAGGCGGCCATCCTCCAGCAGACGACAGAGTACATCTTCAGTCTGGAGCAGGAGAAGACACGGCTCCTGCAGCAGAACAACCAGCTCAAACGCTTCATCCAGGTATAGGACCAGGCTTCACATGCCGTGCCAAGCCCCACAACATTCACCTTTCCTGGGCCTCGTTCTGACAGGATTCATTACCTCAACAACATTCAATATTCCCATCTCAAAAGCTGTGTTTGATCCATCCGTTTCTACGTAATCACTCGAGCTCCTTGATGCCTTTCAATTGAACACACACCGCCCCCACCTCTGGTCTTTGCAGGAGTTCAGCGGCTCCTCCCCGAAGAGGAGGCGCGTGGAGGACAAGGATGAGGGGATCGGCTCCCCGGACATCATGGAGGAGGAGAAAACGGAGGACCTGAGGAGGGAGATGATTGAGCTCCGGCAGCAGCTGGAGAAGGAGCGCTCGGTCAGAATGCTGCTGGAGGAGCAGGTGGGCACTGGAGATGGAGGAGGGACCACACACACACACACACAGAAGAAAACACACACACCTGGAGACACCTTTTGTCAACTGATACAATATAAAAAGGTATCCAAAGGACCAGTCAGACATTCAGCATTCGTTCGTGAGTTCCTTCCCCTACACAAACCCCACCCTCTGGGGCTGGTCCACGGGGCCAACCTGGGCCACCCCGTCCAGTCTAGTGTACCCTGACCCCGCTCTCTGGTCTCCGGTCCGGTTCCAGATGCGTTCCCTGGACGCCCACCTGTACCCGGAGAAGCTGAAAGAGATCGCCCAGCAGGTCCAGGAGCAGCAGGCCCAGACACAGAGCCTCATCCGCCTGCAGCAGCAGCAGCACACACCGCTGGGGAGGGACAGCCCCCCCGCCCGCAGTCCACAGGTCAGACCGGGGGGGCCACACACAGACACCATTGACACCCTACTCTTGTTTTCTCTCTCTTTCTTACACTGATATTTAAATAAGCCGACAGTATTTCTCCCCATCATTGGCTTGCAACACGCCCTGACTTCTGTGGAACACTAGTTCAGAGTAGACCCACCGCCAACCTCCCTGGCGTAGGGTGCCCTTGTCCGGGCCGCGGCAGGCTACGCCATGTCCACAGTAATGACACGTTTAGGGGTGGCTCTGTGGCTAGCGAACGGATCTCTTTACGGGCTGGCCCCGGGGGGAATCCTGTTTCAGCGGGGCGCCCCCGGGTCCTTACTGAACATGACGCTAAATCAATCGCCCCCCCCGCCCCCGCACCCCCGCCCCTGGTCGTGACAGCTGGGGGACAAGGCACAGCGAGCGTGATTGATGCTGCGCGCTGTAGATCATATGTCTGTCACAGGGCTGTGTGTGTGTGTGTGTGTGTGTGTGTGTGTGTGTGTGTGTGTGTGTGTGTGTGTGTGTGTGTGTGTGTGTGTGTGTGTGTGTGGCAATATTTAGAAGTTACCACGTTTTTTGGAACTGCTGGCTGGCGAAAGCGTGCACCACCCCGCCCCCCATTCCCTTGACTCTTGTTGGGGGGTAGTTTCCGTGTTCGACCCCTGCCCTCTAGACTGGGCCTCATCTCACCCTGAACCTCTTCCTCTGCCGTGCCGTAGGTGCTGCCCCCCGCCCCCACCCAACACGCCACCGTCATCGTCCCCGCGCCCACGCAGACGCCCCTGCCCCATCACGTCACCGTGGTAACCATGGGCCCGGCGTCCGTCATCAACACCGTCTCCACGTCTCGACACAACCTGGACACCATCGTGCAGGTGAGCAGCAGACAGGGAGAAACGGACCACCGTCCACCCACTACTTCAGCGATGATTGAATGATCAATCCAATAGGACTGCCTCCTTTAGGACTGCCTCCTTAGCTGTGGGTTTGGTCTCCGTTAAGTCCCTGTTAATACTTGAGAGGATCCCATTGTCATTACCACCGTCGAACACTAGAGGGTGCATTAGTAACTGTCTTTGTCTGATCCCGGGTTGTGTCCTCCAGGCCATCCAGCACATTGAGGGCACCCGGAAGGATGTGTGTGCTGGGGTGGAGGAGGAGCAGCGCAGGGCGGTGATCGTCACCCCGGGCCGCGTCCTCTCCGACACCGCCTCCGACAGCGAGGGACCCGTGGACTGCTCACTGCCTTGAGTCTGCCCACGGCTTTCCAACACACACACACACACACACACACACACACACACACACACACACACACACACACACACACACACACACTTGTGTGTGTGCCAACACGAATGGCCAGAAGTGAGGTGGAAAGGGGTCACGTACAAACCCACAATACTCCAATTTTATATGGACTCTTTATTAGGATTGTTAGATAGCTTGAGGTTCTCTCTTCAATACTGTAATACGATAGGCTGCCGTAGTAGGTAAATAGTACACACTCACACACACACTCTGTTTTTTTCTGTCTCTTCTCTTTCATTTCCTGCCCTGTCAATCTAAAGGCTTGTGCATCTAAAGAAAGGTAATAGGTCGTCCCAACTGAGCGCACCTTACACACTCAACCTCCAGCCCTTAAGAGTAGTCCACCCCCCTTACACCCCTCTCTCCTTCTGGGTAGAGCTGCTCTGGATGTCTGCATCCTCATCCATCTACTGGAACATGTCCTGTCTGCTTTTCCTCCAAAGCTAAACAACGCCCCTCCACCCTGCAGGAGATGGGCTCAGCTGTGGACACCCCCCCCCCCCCCACCCCACACACACACACACACACACACACAGCCACCCTGTATCCCGGCCAACCTCTGTGCCCCCAAACTCTTCCTCGCTCTCTCCCTTCCTTATCTTATCTCTGTCAAAGCTTGGACTTTCCAGTGGTAAGCCGCTGTGGGCACACCGTGTCAACCAGAGCCCCACACACCGTGGTGGCAACGGCCTGTGTTGTTACCTTGGAAGATACACTTGTGTTTGTCCAAGGCTTACCCTGTTTTCGTAATCTCTGGTGGCCGATGCCAGCCATGGCATCAGATGCCTGGAGACCGGCTTGGCACACATGCTGGATTATGTCTCCTACGAGCTGAAGAGGCTTTGGGGAAAGTTCGCTGGCTACAGAGGTAGGGTGGACGGGAAATGCATGACCAGTTTCCCAGACCTTGTCCGCTGTTTGACGATTATACTTATATTGATGTTGTTTTTTTTTCTCTCGCCACTGGGCTGGGTTCCCAATGGGCATTTTTGTTTACATGGCACACTCCCTCAAACACTCATGAGATGGCCAATCAATACGTGCTGCTTTTGTTGTATCCAACCCCCCTTTGATCTGAATACGGAGGAGATATTATCATGCCCGACTGGATCATCCAGTAAGCTACTGTCGGAATATGCTGTTGTGCCCACCCCGTCACTGTAGGATGAAATGTTTGGGCGGTTATTTTTCTGTCTTTGGTGGGACAGCTCCATCAATATAAGCTATAGACAGCGGTTTAATGTCAATGGTGCGCAGGACTCTGGAAGTCTGATATAGCACTATTTAAACTCTGGTACTGGGACACAACCCTCACGGCCCCCGACAGAAACAGAATCCTGGTCCTACGTCTGCCCCTTTCTCCTCTTCAGGGCTGTTTTATTTTTTTTTTGTAGCCCTTCAGTTGTCAAATTCCTGTACTGTGGTTAGGACAGCGCTCGCCAGTCTGCATACGGTGACCGCATTGCTCGCCGCAGGGAAAGGCCCGACCAAATGGTTCTGACGTGCCACGGGCGTGGCCGTATCGACCGTGCGCCGAGTGCCCCCCCCCCCCCCCCCCCGCTATGCATTCCCTCCGCCTCTTTGCTTTCGATGTCTGCGAAAATGGCGGACCCTTTAAAACTGCGTGGATGTTTTCCTTGTCTTTTAGATAGGGCGTTCAAGTGCATCATCTCACCCATGTTCCTGGACTGACCCCCCCCCCCCCCCCCCCAGCCCACACACACACACACTCACCAACACATTTCCCATGCTCAGTGTGGTTGAACCACCGAGTGGGTGACTCACCGATAAAGTCAAAGGTCCTGGACAAAGAGACGGAATGGCGGCCATTGGCTTAACACATCCCGTTGCTTCAGGGGAGCCTTAACACAGCCCGTAGCTTCAGGGGAGCCTTAACACAGCCCTGATAGGATTGTTTTGGGTTGTTTGAAAGCCTGGCCACCAGTCTACGTCTCCTTCAGAGGCGCCGTGACTCCACGCTGGACCTTGAAAGCTCTTTGTCCAGTACGCGAGTCACATGAGTTCACAGAGAGGTTCTGCGTCTGTTCGGGGCTTTGTACGTCGCAACGGTTGCCTCTTCAAAGTTAGGGGTGGCGTCTTCGAAGCCCACCGCAAGCGACAAGAAAAACAAGTCGGTTTCATTTGCCCGCGCCGACGCTGTTCTCGGCTCTAGCACTGGGCCGGGTATGTTAGAGGACACTTCACTGTGGTCTTTGCGAGGCCTTCCAGGGGACAGACACGGATCAGTCACGATAGCATGGGAGATACATAGAGGGGGTTCCACTATTGTTAACCTGTTTTCCGGGGACATGCCCCTAGTGCGTCCTTTGCAAATGAAACGTTTTTATTTTGAAGTCGGAACAAAAACACACGGTTAGGTTTCTCCCCTTCGCTCAGACCTTCCGCTACCGGAACGTCTACTCCGTGGAAGCCCCCGAGACTATTTCGATGTTTTGATTCCCCTTCCAGTCTCTTTGTATTTCACTACAAGGGGACGAATCAGTTTGTGGGCAGGCGGCTGGTGGGGAAGATAACAAAGCACTTACTGTACTCTACAGAAGAGTGCCTCCTGTTTTGTAAAAAGGAGGGCCCTTCTAGACTGAAGCTCTTGATGCTGTGATTGAAAAACCGCACAGCTGTGTACTCTCCTCCGACCCCCCCCCCCCCTTCACACCGCCACATCTTATCCCACGTCACTCCAATCTATCCCTGTCTTTGTCCATCTCTCTCTCTCTCTCTCTCTCTCTCTCTCTCTCTCTCTCTCTCTCTCTCTCCCCGTAGTCCATGCCAGACTCGCGTTCTCATCTCTCCTCTCTTCCTCCTCTTCTTCCTCCCTTCCTCTTTGTCTGTCGTCCCCCCCTCTATCGCTTGTCGTTTATTCCAGCGTTTTTGTTTTCTTTTCGTGTCAGTTGTGGAGAAGCTATTATATTTTGTTTTGTTTTTTAAGATGAAAAAAAAAAAACTCATGTCAGGAGATTAAAGAGGCTTGTGCCTTTGTAAAGACAGAATAATAAAGTTTGTACTTTGTTTTTTACAGTTGATGTGTTTGTGTGATTCTTTCTCAAAATAATTATTTTAATATTGGGTGTTTCATATTTTCCCTTTCCTACTCAGTAATAATAGTAGCTCATGGTAAAGTAATCATAATGGCACTGCTTCTCATCCTCTTCTCTCTGGTTGGATGAAGCTGTCTAGTTTATGCACAAGTGTCTCTTTGTGATTGGTAGTGAAGTCCCTTCCACCCTCCCTTGTCCAGGGCTAAATTGGGCCTCCTATTGTCGCTGTGACAGAATGGGACTGGGCAGTGGATGTCAGCTCTCTCTCTCTCTCTTTGTCTACCCCTTTTCACTCACTATCTCTGTCTCTCTCTCTACCCCTTTTCACTCTCTCTAGCTCTTCCCTGTCTTTTCTCAATCACTTGTTCACTGCCCCCGTCCCCCAGCCAGTATGCTTGTTCATGCCCTCACATGTGCGGTGCGCTCACCATTCAGAAATGCCCCTCCGGACAGCCGGAAGGAGGGTCCCCGGGTGGCTGGGATGACTGTAGGTGCCGCTGATCGGGTTATGACAACCTTGATCCATGTTGACGCTACATATCTAACGGAGGAGCTGATTCCCAATTTCTCTGTGCAATAGGCAGTGCATATTGACTATGAATTATCAAGAAATTCATGTCGATGTAATTGTCACACTGTTAAACTGTGTTCCCAGATGAACTCCAGCCTACCAGTAGAAGTCAGGAATGTGAGAGGATTTGCACATCATACAAAGCAAGCATGTCCCGTCATAAGCAACTGCATGTGCTCAATTATTAGACTTTACTATTATACTGACAGTGTGTGCAGAAGGGAACCGTGGACAACACAAACCCACGCCTACAAAAGAAGTTTTCTGCTCTGTGGATTCTAAGGTAAATCTTAACCCAACTACAATCACTGCCGATCTGCTGTAAGATTAGTTTAGCTTTGTGCTGCAACCGGACCCTGTAGTAAATGGGTTGCCTATTTTGAATGATGGGATGTAAAAAGGGTAGGGTAAATATGCTATTGCTTCAGCCTACAGCTTTCTGATTATTTCTTTTCCTTTCATTCATTTACCAAATTTTCTATGGATTCATTCTGGAAATTTGTGAATTACCGAAAGAAAAAAAAAAAACACATTCTGTGTTTTCTTTGTGTTCAGAGGACCTTTTACTCAGGATGTATTTATGGAGAAACCTCAGAGAGAAACCTGATCAAATCTCCTGAACATTCCACTGGTAGGAGACACCAGCGCCACTGGACATGGGAAGAGACTAGACAGACTGACGTCCCATTGGACAGCGATGGACATGGCTAGGTATGGTGTTTCACCTGAAATCTTTTCAAACATTCAACGAATCGCATTTATTTACATCGATCAATAAAGCCTAGTCGACAATGGTTCCTGTGCTTCGGCCAAGAATTTCCTTAAGTTGACTTGAACACAACTCGTCATGAGTACGAGAAAAACAGTACAACTTCAACCGCAACAGTTCCGTATTCCTCCGTGGTTTATACGGGGGTTTTCAATGAGACGCGCGTTTCTTAGCCACTACCTTCTACCACCGAGCTGGCATGGCCAAAATGAAGCCCGAAACTTTTCATGGATTAAAGGTTCAACCAAACACACCCACATTAAAGTGGCCGGATGATGTATTGTCTGGAAGCGGATTCCAATGCACGAGAAACGGACATGTTGGGGTTGGAAACCTCCATCCGCGTTTGAGGATTAATTTACAGTCGTGACGTTAAGGCCCGGGAATTGTGAGATTACGTTTACCAGAGTGTGTCTGTTTGGCCGTGATAAAGCAGTAATCCGTTTTGCGTTCAGCTGGGTGAGGGATTGTAGTCTGTGACTCACCACACACACACACACACACACACACACACACACACACATGTATGTATATATTCTCTTCCAACCCAGCCTTACCATTTCACATTTATGATTAATAACTTCCAAAGTGGTAGCCACTTGGGAATATTTCTTCCTTAACAGGATGAGAGTTGGACAGCTAATTTCATTGCCAGATTCGACCTTGTTAATGGCAAGAGTAATTATTATAATAAAAGAAAGTCATGGCTATGTTTGACAGAAACTCTCTGAAGGCAATACCACTAGTTACCTTATGCTTTTCATTTTTCAATTCCATAATGGATGCATGGATTTGTTATATTGGTATTTTTTATTATTATTATTTATTTTGGGTCTTAATATTATTGATTAGCCATTTTGTCAGGGTTCCATAATGTGACTGTAATGTTAGCTATGAATAAAATGAGTGTTCTGAGTTGGTTTCTGTGACAAATGGCGTGCCCTGCGTACAAACGGCAATGCTGACACGAAACATCACATCATCGTAACTCCAGTCTCATCTCTGACATTTGTCGTCACCTCGCCCGGGTTAACGGAGCGTTCCGTTTTATGCTTTGAAGAGGTCCTGCAAACCTGGTGTCCCTGGGCTGTGGCGCTGTGCTGTGCTGTTAAGCAGAAACCTGTTATAAGATATCAGAGGAATCAAGTGGCCTGAAGAGGAGACTCTCTCAAGTCCGTTGCTCTGTCACTGTTCCTGGCAACTTGCCTTTGTCTCCACGCATGCTTTAGTAAATCCTGACTTATATTTAAGGAAACCTTTTCGTTTCCACACGGCCCTCCCGTCCCTCACAGGAGTCAGCCGCTCGTGCGCGTATTGGCCCCCACTGGCATGCCATGACGCCCTGCCTCGTCTCCCCCCACCCACCAGCCCTCCCTCTGCCCCCGCCCCTCCACCCAGCGCGCCCTTTGACCTTCCTCCCTCGGGGTATATATAGTCTGCGAGGCTGTCAGAGTTCTCCTGGCAGCCATTATGAAGGGTATAGTCTCTATCTGCTGCTTCGTCTCCTTGCTGGTCCTGGCCGCAGCAGGTAAGGGCCTGACAGGTTCCGGGGTGGGGGGGTGGGGGAGGTTGAATGCAAGGGCTCTGTTGTTGTGGATAGGCTTCGGTGGATGTGCTTAATGTAGGTAGACTCAACAGAAGGCATGGCCTTTTTGTAGTCGGACGGCTTCTAGAAACCCTAGGGGACTCGTGCGACCCAGTCTTCGCTGCTGTTGGGGCTACAGCAGAGATCGCGTGCCTGCCGTTGGTTTTTTACGGCGGGATCTCTTCACTGGATGCACATCGGCCGGGGGAACGGACGGAGCGCAGCGTGCGTGAGCTGCCCCCCCCCCGCAGGGGCCCCAGGCCCGCCCGGCAGCTCTGCTCCGAGGTTGAGTGGGAGCTGTGCGTGTGGAGGTGGAAGGGTACCCGGGTACACAGAGCCACCCGGGGACGGGCACCCGGGTGTCACCCAGGACCCTCTCTGCCACCCGGCAGGGCTTTTGAAATTCCTCGGCGTGTTATAATTAAACCATGGCTGCTGGGCACCGAAGGGAATATTTGACAGGCTCATCCTTGTTTGTTTTTAGTAGGCACCAACTTGGCGTGCTAGGTTCCGTTAGTGTGGAGTGTGGTTTGAGTAAAATTTTGAATAGAATCATGCTGTGTGTCTAGTTTGTATGAAGGTCTGGGCTAGCAAGGAAGCCTTAGGGTGTGTATTTCTCTCTGCGTGTGTGTGAGTGTGTGTGTGTGTGTGTGTAGCAGCTGTCCTAAAGCAACACGCCAGCTCATGGAAAGTCTCACAGACTACCCAACAAGTGGAGAGTACCTCTGTCCATTCACAGACTTATATCTTTAACATTTCCTTTCTGACTATTCATCTGTTTGTTTGTGTATTTGCCATTCCCAGTCTCCTAACTATTAATATCCCAAAGAAATAACAACACGGTTCCACTGCTCCTACAGTCCCGTTCAGTGAATACAATAAGTTGGCACCAACGAGTCTGAATTCACGGTAGGAGCTGTTGCATGGGGGTGACTTGTTCCAATGTTCCCTGGTCGGGCCACGCGGATGGATCTTCGCCTTTGCGCCGGGGGCACTTGGCAATACCCTTGCCCGCCCTTGTGAGGCGTTCCGCCCCAGAGCCCAGGGGCCCGGCCTCCATATTCCAGCCTGCGGTCAAGCGTCTAAGATTGGAAGCTCCCCCCGCCTCTGCTGTAACCCGACACCTTTAACTATAGATCCACCTCTCCCCATGTTCTCACCCCCAACCCCCCTCTCCCCGGCCGCGCTACCCTTTAGACACAGAGCACAGCTGCTGTCGCCCTGCACTGTCACAATCACAATTTATTCCCAGCCACTGGCCTTGTAGGGACATGCATTATCCAGGCAGGAGGGGCCGAGGCTCGGCTTGTAGCTCCAGCATGCATGGGTCTACCCCATGGATAACCACGGGGGGGGGGGCGAAGGTGGAGAGAAAGTAGGCCTGTATACCAGGCCTGTGTGTGTGTGTGTGTGTGTGTGTGTGTGTGTGGGGGGGTTGATTTGTATTCCTGGTGATCAAGTAGTAGCCCCATGAAGTCCTTATACCAGGCCTGTGTGTGTGTGTGTGTGTGGGGGGGGGGGGTGATTTGTATTGCTGGTGATCAAGTAGTAGCCCCATGAAGTCCTTCCCACTTGGGGTGCTTGCTTAGTATTGACCAGCTTCGACCGGGCTGTCAGGAGCTGTGGGAGGGGGGTTATCCCCACAGCGCATCACCCTGGGGGGGGGGCTGTGGTGCTGGGAATCTGTTGCGTGGTTTGAGGTGGTACATATCCCGTTTTGGAGCGTTCATCGCTGCTTTTTTTCCCATAATCCTCTTAAGAGTCGTTTTCAAAAGGCCTTCGTTTGAAAGGCAGCTTTCCCATTCGTCTAGAAGGTTTGGCAGCCGTTTAAGGCCTGGAAACGACTCCCGGACGCAGAAAGGTGTGTTCGTTTTTGTCAGACCCTCTTGAACCAAACATCCCTGTCTGTCGTGCTATATTATAGAACTGTGGATTCTGAGAGATCAAATGAAGACAGACATTACATGGCGATCGTGTGGTCACTCTTGTCCATTTTCTGGGTTTGGCGTGTACTTATGAGTAATGAGACTTCCCTTCTTCCAATCGACATCCCCGGTGGAAGCCATGCCGTTGATGGGATATGGAATACTATGAACGTGACAAAGGAGCCATTACATGTCTGCTTGTTCCCATTGTTGACCTGAATGCTACAGCGGTTGGGTCACAGAAAACGAATTCATGGGAAATACGTCGCCAAGCTTTGCGGCATGTGGACTCTAGAGAGAGTCATCGTTGCAAAGCAGGATGGGGGCGTTGTTAAAACCACGGTTTGATGGACTTGTACTGCCTAGAGGTTAAAGGTCAATGAGAAGTCCAAGTTCGGTGAAGTCTTTACAACCTGCCAGACCGTGACTTGTTCTGTCAGGACCGTCCATCTTAGGATCCTACAGACAGGCAGGCATATTTGGGTGCTTGTTTATGACTCATTAGACAGTATGGTTGATTCCTTTTTCTATTAAAAAACAAATTGAATGTGCAAACGAACAGAGACTATAGCTGAAATGTTGGAGTTCTATGTTTTTTAAACCTGTTCTTTACGTTGTTTGTTTACTGTTCGAGTTGTAACCAAAGCTGCTCCGGAATGTCTCTGGCCCAGGCTGAGAGTGTGAGGTGAGAGGTGCAAAGTTGATGGCATACTCCTACCATGGGTCCCCTACGGATGGCATTTAGAGTGTCTGGGGGAGAACCCTCAGGTGCTAGGCGTATGGAGGAGGGACACCCCAGCCAGAGTGTCCCCCTTTTAACCCCTCCTCCACACTCCGCTCATGGAGGATGAGACCCCCCCATCTCCCCCACCCCTCCAGGCTTCAAGGTCACTCGACAGGGACAGGGGGACAGGGATAGCAGAGTCAGATCAACACCCGTAGTGTAAAGCGCCCTGCCCTCCATGTCCTCCTCGCTGCCACTCTGCAGTGCCCTCAAACTGATTCTGCCCGCCCTGCTCGAGACTTGCCACCCTGGGGGGCCAGCATCACCCAGAGAGGCCCGCCTAGTAGCCTGTGACACTGGAACACCAGCCTTTAAGCTATTAAGATGTTGGACTAAAAACAACATCTAGCAAAGTCTTTTGAACAGTCTTCACAAGGGACACAAACTTTGTTTTTCCGTTTAAAGAAAAGCAAATAAAAAAAGCAAATAATTTTACCGTAGTAAAGTGAATAGATTATTTTTGATCCACCGTACTTCTACTGTACTTAAAGCTCCCATATAAAAGAATGTACACATGGTCCAGACTTTGGAGGTTGAAAAGTCGCAGTATCTAGCAGAACCTTTATTCTTGGGTAAAAAATGCCAGTATTACTCCAGGATCAGCCTTTGTCAGAATCTGAACACATACAATCATTCATGATTCTATAACCTCCATTGATGCATTCATTTTGAGGTCCGGCATCAATGCACGGGAGTCCTGTTCCTGTGGACCTGGCTACCCGCACACACAGTAGTAGGTTGGCTTGGTTAAAACCCTCCATGTGGACATGACTACCCACACACAGTAGTAGGTTGGCTTGGTTAAAACCCTCCATGTGGACATGACTACCCACACACAGTAGTAGGTTGGCTTGGTTAAAACCCTCCATGTGGACATGACTACCCACACACAGTAGTAGGTTGGCTTGGTTAAAACCCTCCATGTGGACATGACTACCCACACACAGTAGTAGGTTGGCTTGGTTAAAACCCTCCATGTGGACATGACTACCTACACACACAGTAGTAGGTTGGCTTGGTTAAAACCCTCCACACTTCACACACAGTAGTAGGTTGGCTTGGTTAAAACCCTCCACACCTCACACACAGTAGTACCAGTTTGACTTGGTAAAACCCTCCACACCACACAACACCCCTGGCCTTAAAATAGTAGACAGCCGTTCTCTGCTCTCCTCCCCTTTTCATCCCCTTAACCATGGCAGGCAAACGTCTAGCTCACAGTGGCTATTAGCTGTACAGGCTACTTGGCACCTGTTGCTATCTGTGGGCCCCAATTAGCCATGCCCAACGCAGACCACTCAGCCCATCCTCTGACCCTGGGATAGCAGGAAACCACGCAGCACTTCCACAAACCATGTTACACACAGAGGAATCAGTTCCCTAAGACCAAATCCAGGAAAGGGGATGTGCTAATGTTAGATTGCTAGACAAACATGTTTTAGGCTCATAACAGAAAGCCAAAATAACATAAAAACGATTCTTCATGTGCTCTGTATAGTTTGTAATTACATGGATGTCCTATAAAGGCCTTTCTTTAGTCGTGCCCTGCCTATAATATCGGAGTCATATGCTGTCAGAGCCTCTATGGGTTACAGTGAAGGTTAACCGCAGCCTAAAGGACATCCTAGACGGGGAAGAACTCCTCTAGGTTGACTGGGAGGCCTGAACCTGGCACCCTCATCATGTTCCTGCTAATTTCTCTAGCCTGCCGGAGTTTAACACTCACATATATAGTTTAATCTGCTCTGCACACAGAAACACACGCACGCATGCATACACACACACACACACACACACACACACACACACACACACACACTCACAGAGATACTTTCTGTCCAGTCTTAGCCACTCATCTGACAACCCAAGATGTTTCATCGTTTGACATCATATATTGTGGGGAGTTTCCTTGTGCTTTTAGCTTCCACTTGTTCTAAATGGTTTAATGTTAAGTTACCTCAAAGTAGGACGTCAAAGACCTTTAAAACATCCGACTAATACGTTCTAAACCCATATACTGATGTGACACACGTTGCTGTGGGAGCTGCCCAGCCTGAGTTGAGGTGAGACACTGGGTTCAGGTGAGACACTGGGTTCAGGTGAGACACTGAGTTCAGATGAGACATTGGTTTCAGGTGAGACACTGTGTTCAGGTGAGACACTGTGTTCAGGTGAGACACTGTGTTCAGGTGAGACACTGTGTTCAGGTGAGACACTGGGTTCAGGTGAGACACTGAGTTGAGGTGAGACACTGAGTTCAGGTGAGACACTGTGTTCAGGTGAGACACTGTGTTCAGGTGAGACACTGAGTTCAGGTGAGACACTGAGTTCAGGTGAGACACTGAGGCCAGAGAGTCGGGGACCAGGGAGCGTTTGGCCTCAATGCCAGGGCCCTCCTGGCCCTCCTAGTCCCCCTGGCCCTCCCAGTCCCCCTGGCCCTCCTAGTCCCCCTAGCCCTCCTAGTCCCCCTGGCCCTCCTAGTCCCCCTATCCCTCCTAGCCCTCCTAGTCCCCCTGGCCCTCCTGGCCCTTCTATCCCTCCTAGCCCTCCTAGTCCCCCTGGCCCTCCTAGACCCCCTATCCCTCCTAGCCCTCCTAGTCCCCCTAGCCCTCCTGACCCTCCTATCCCTCCTAGTCCCCCTAGCCCTCCTGACCCTCCTATCCCTCCTAGTCCCCCTAGCCCTCCTGACCCTCCTATCCCTCCTAGTCCCCCTGACCCTCCTATCCCTCCTAGTCCCCCTGGCCCTCCTAGTCCCCCTGGCCCTCCTAGTCCCCCTGGCCCTCCTAGTCCCCCTAGCCCTCCTAGTCCCCCTAGCCCTCCTAGTCCCCCTGACCCTCCTAGCCCTCCTAGTCCCCCTGGCCCTTCTATCCTTCCTAGCCCTCCTAGTCCCCCTGGCCCTCCTAGTCCTCCTGGCCCTCCTGACCCTCCTAGCCCTCCTAGTCCCCCTAGCCCTCCTGACCCTCCTATCCCTCCTAGTCTGGCCACATTCTGGATAGCGCCTGAACGCAGCGCTGCCCGCGGAATGTTTCTGAGAACTGAGGACGGTTGCCTGGCGACAGGCTCAACACGGACAAATGGTCCGTGCGACAGATGTCTGGGGTCCATATTAGCTCCCCTGGCGCCTGTAGGGTTAATTTAGGGTGCCCTCTGGGCTGACGCAAGCTCGACCATCCCTGAGGCAAGACGCCTGCTCTGATCTTTGGTACAGTCCCCGTCGGGGGGGGGGGGGGGGGGGGGGGGGGGGGGCGCTGCTGTGGTCAGCATGGCTCGCTGGGCAGAACCTGCATCCCTGGGAAGAGATATCATACTCCAAGTACGCAAGTTGGACAACCAAGGTTTTCATGATAACACAACGGCATTCTACTCTGAATGTTTGAATCCATTTTGATGCAGGCTTTTATACAACGTCTGGTCTTATAAGTGTAGTAAGTTGTACAGAATGCATTATTTAATGTTGTTGATGGCTAGAAGTCCTATTGTACAAAGGCATGGCTATGATTGAAATATTCCCATAAGGGGGGCTGACACTACCTGACTGACTATCTGAGAGAGAGTCTACAGAGTATTTGGTTAAATGACGTGCAAGCACATCTGCTTTGAGAACACTTCTGACAACATCTCTTCCCCCTTCCTCTACGACACGCTCTACACACCTGAACCGATGGTAATGGACCAGACGGCTGCTCTGTATTACCTAGTCGGTGCTTTGGATTTGTCACACCCCAATAATGAATCTAAGACTTGTTGAGGCTATTGACATGGCTAACGTTATCGATTACCAGGACTAGCTTTTCTTCATGTTTATTTTTTGAAATCCTTAATTTCCCGCAGGCTAACTGCTCAACAACAGTAATAGCTGAAGATGTGGATCGAACTGGTTGCCTTTTATCCTGGCTGCTAACCTTTAGCCATGTCTCCTCTTGAGCCGTGAAGAGCAACATAGCACAGCCGTATTTTTAGCAGCTTGACTCGTTCAGAATCAGTGCGTCTTTTAGCGGCCGCGTGTGTCATCGCCCCCCCGCTGCAGCCCCGCCGCGCTGAAAAGGGCATCTGTTAAGTGTTCATTTAAAGCCAGAGCAGGAGAACAATCCGCTGTTTGTGTCTTCTCCACGGCGCGGATACTAAGCATGTAAGGAAAACACTGGAACGAGCTACTGGTGACTACATGCATGGTATGAAATGTGTGTTTTTACTTCATTTTTTGCCGCGGTGTTGTTTAGGAATTCCGCTAAATACCAAAGTTTCTTAACTCCTACTGCCGTTTTTTAAAAATCAGCCTCTTGGTAGTCATGGAATGAACAGATCAATAAGAAGGCTGGCGAGGGGAGTGAGGCCGAATCAGGCTGCTGGAAGCCTCCCCAAAACAGCCCATCAAAGGGACTAAGTCTTGCAGTTGATTGACTAATCAGAGCCAAGGAGCTGGAGACAGCCTAGAGCTGTTTTGCACCTGCGGAGGGATGCAGGGCCAGAATGTGTGTGTGTGTGTGTGTGTGTGTGTGTGTGTGTGTGTGTGTGTGTGTGTGTGTGTGTGTGTGTGTGTGTGTGTGTGTGTGTGTGTAGTGTTCAATGCCAGGAGTGAGGTTACTCTCGTACGTGCTGGAGCTTTCTAGAAACCTGCCCTGACTCAGAGGGGAGTTTCAATCCCTTTAATTTCTTTGTAGCTTTTTGTTTGATAAATGTTTCGCAATTTTATTTATTGATGAATATTTTCCATTACAGAAACACTGTTAGATCAGACAGATCAAACAAATTCTCAAAAATGACCTCATGCTTTTATTTAGCCACAATTTGAGACCTTGATTGACTGGTGCATGGTGGCACTTGGCTAAAAAAAATCAGAGACACAGTGTCAAAGAATAAAGTTTGGGATTGACGGATGCTCATGTTGCCACAGATTGAACTCTGGCTTGACCTCTTAACCTTTGCTGGCATGACATATTGACCTGCCCTACTTCCTCACCCAGCAACAAGATCCCATTACTAATCTGTCAAAAGCTTGCTCACAAATTCACTGCTGCTCCGCGGTATAAAAACCAAGGTAACAACATTTGTGTAATCATTATTTTCAGTTAAACTGGAATGAGGAATACAACGAGACTCCGTATGGAAGTCAAACTGAGGATGTGTTTGATGACACAGGGTTTCAATACAAACCCCACAAAAAGTGAACCTTACTCAAACCTGTCCAAATGAGTCCGGGACATCTACCCCCTGGCCTGATCAAACGGTACCGGAGGTGACCTATGACCTCATCCACTTAAGAACTTGTGTAGTTGAAGCCCTCCACTCCTCTAGGGAATAGGACGGTCCCTTTCTCCTCCACAGCCTCCGGCCCACTTCAGTCGCCGTGTTCTGTGATGATTCGCCACCTGGCCTGACCCCAGTGCGGCGGCGCTCAGTGGGGCCCCTGGTACTTACCAGCGGAGATCCAGCTGTCAGGCCAGAAGCGATCGGGTCCGTCTCGCACTATTTCTGATCCTCCTGTCAGTCCCCTGGCACACATCGCCACTTTAATAGCCTGGGCCCACAGCCTGGTGGGTAATTCCAAGTGTTTGATGATATGGGGAGTCAGGGCGAGTGTGGAGAGGTGGACTTGAAAAACAGAGGATTGGATTAGGGTGAGGGTGAGGGTGAGGGTGATTCTCCTTGAATGGTCGTAGTGTTGGGTGGGATACTTTGTGTTAACTAAAAAACCTCTTTAAAGATTGTTTTTTATTTTCTCGAATAATCATGTTTAACGGATAACTTTCTTTTATCCGGCGACTTAAAAATTTGTCGACTTGAATTAGGATTGGCATCGTATTAATCACTGATACTAGTAGACTTGCACACTTTCAAAATAAGTGATCAACTCCAGTCGGGGAATGATCTGGACCAGAAGTCACATACCTCCTACTTGGACGGGCAAAGAGGCGGCACCCGACTCCCACAAACCCCCAGGCCGTGGAAGTGTGATTCGGGTAGATATCCCAGCGGCCCCTATTTATAGTCTTACTCTGTGGTGCCTCCGTGTGTCAGGGACTGGCTGGTCTACACCCACATTCACCCAATGACCATTAAGTTTGAACTGTTTCTTATTTAACCAGGAGAATATTCCCATTGAGATTAACAATCTCTTTTTCAAGGCCTGGCCAAGACAGGCAGCAGCATCCATGAAAACCTCAGTTGCAGACGGAAAAAACTAAAAACAAGACAACAATACAAGAGCTAATAAATCAAGCACAGGGAACTCACATTTAAGAAAATATAAAGCCAGGTACATGAAAAACAAAAGCAGAAAGACATGTTATTTAAAAGCATTGACATAGTCGTAAGCACACAGGGGCAGACCTGACAGACCACGCGCATGTTTTGGCTCAGTTTAGGAGAGAGGAGTGGATTGTTCCTGTGTTCAGTAGAGCTGTGTTGGGTCCTGAGCACTTCCTTATCGGTTATGAAACCGGAGGGGGGTGTCCCCCAGCCGCCCACCCCCTCTCTGTTGTGGGGGAACCATAGAGATGTCAAACAAAGGTCTTTGTTGTGCTATTTTGGCCGCAGGAGGTTCTAAATCGGGGCTGATCGCCGGGCCTTAACAGCCGATGGATGGTGAAAGCAATGTGAGACGTTCAAATATGGACATGGACACTCTCCCCCCTTACACACACACACACACACACACACACACACACAAACACACACACACACACACACACACACACACACACACACACACACACACACACACACACACACACACACACACTTGCACCCTTATGCTGTGAGGTGGAGAAATGGCTAATCATGTTGTTGTCACGTCAATTGGTGGACATTGAGAAGGCTTGGCTGTGTTCCTCATCGGCTCTGATTATTCGTCCCTGGGGCTGCTTTGCATTTTGGGAGACTGAGGCTGAATGGGCACGGTGGTGTTCTCTGTGTCCTGCATGTATGTCTCTCCTACATCTGGAGGTCCACATGTGGACGGTCAACAAGGTTGTTATGCTGCCCCATTGCCCCTTTGTTTAACTTGCTTCCCATTTCCCCCCCATATTTCCTTAAATGTGAGTTCCCTATGACGTTGTGACATGCATCTGTAAGGCCCAGTGCCTTTGAACCAGTCTCATATTGGATTTATCTTCCAATCTTTTACCTGAATTCACAGCGCCGCCTTTCTGCGACCTTCATTCAGCCCTTCTGGTCCCCGATAGCCACACAACGGGGGAGAGAGAGGGACTTTATTGATTGATGCGGCCCCAGAAATAGCAGCATAATTGGCCCGCTTACACGGCTTGCAGAACATTTACGAGGTGCTACAATGAGGGTTCCTGTGTGGATCCTCTCTGTGACTGGGCTGACACAATAAAGCTGTCATGGGAGCTGTTAAATGGCAGCTTTCCCCCGCGCCATGACACCTGGGCCCTCCTCCTGGCTGTCCGAGCTCCATCGATTGCATCTCCAGCTGGTCATTAAGGCGAGATCTTGGAGCCTGGATTTATGACAGTGGAACTTGGCCCTTTCTGCTTGTCTGTGCAAATCATGTTCAGTTGCCTGGATGGGAGGGATGACAGTCAGTAAATTCTGGGAGTTGTAGTTTTTCGGTTGCAAACACAGACGAATGGGGAGAATGCTGAATTGAGTGTGGTCATTTTTTAAAATGTATTTACTGGTCACGTTGTTCTGAAAGTAGTTTTTGTTTGCTGTTTACAGAAGAAGAGGAGGATGTAGTTTAATTTATTTACTAGTGAGGTTGTTGTGAAAGTTGTTTTTGTTTTTGTTTACAGAGGAAGAGGAGGATGTTGTCGGAATCCCACCCAGAGACAGATCCCATATCGATGAGACTCTGCGGCTTGCTGCGGAGGAAGACTCGGGAGAATACTCTGGTGAGCTGTGACAATCACACACACTCAACGTCTAAAAAGTTAGCATTTGAATTATTTAAGAAACCAAAACCTAATGTACAGCAGCAAGGCCCAAACCATTTTTTAAAGGCCAAGTCTTACCACAAAGTCATTCACAAATTGATTCCATCCACTCAGCAACTTTGTCAAACTCCAGGGACAAAGCAGTTCAATTTTAGTTGAGATTAAACCAATGAAGATCTAAGAGCAATATGACTTATGGGAAAGATTTGCCAAGGAGACCCAAAACAAACGTTTTACTGTGACTCACCATTTAACATCCCATCATCTCCTTCCAAGCCCATGTGTTCGAATTTCCGTTTCTAGGCCTTCTCTTTATGGATCCTGCTTCTTATGACTTCCTCTTTCTCTAGCGGCGTTAGAGAAATTGCGTCGAATCTACCAGTCGTCCATCAAGCCCATGGAACAGGCCTACAAGTACAACGAATTGAGGCAGCATGAAGTCTCAGGTCAGTGGAGGCTTGGCACACACACACACACACACACACACACACACACACATACACACACACGCACTTTCTCTCACAAACACGCACACACACACACACACACACACACACACACGCACACACATTTAATCCAAACCTCGCATGAATCTGATTGGTGTATGCAGGAAACTCGTTTCTCAGTTGAAACCTGCACAATAGCTTGCCATTCATTTGTGATGGTGTGTATTGAGTAGTGGGCTATAGAGTCCAAAGTAGTAGAGGACACGTACTCCGGGGTCGGGATAAGCAAGAGAAGTAAGTACTGAACAAAATGCTAAACTAATCCAACCCCAATTTAGTCCTGGCAAAAGATATCTATTTGCTGTTCTCCCTCATTTGATGTTTCTTCTGCAATCTCTCTTTCCTTAACTCTTTTTTTTTTTTTTACAATTATAAAACATTTTTAAATCTTTTTCTATGGTGGTGTGATGGTAAATGTACCGATCTTGCTATTCAGCTGAAATTCACTTACTTACACTTAAAAAAGTTTGCCCTCTTGTGGCATGGCATGGTTGCTAAACCACATTAAAGAAACTTTTAGAATGGATACAGAATTAGTAATTATACAAAATAATCATATACTGAAGTTGGTTGCAATAATTAGCAACTTAACTTTTATTATAATATTTAAGTTTCCAAAGTATTATTGTTATGACCATTGTAGATGGTTGAAAGTTGAAATATACCAATTAGCAGTAGTCAATGCTAAGGGCTTAAAACACTTACAAGCTATCATCCGTTTTTGACAGATATTTGACGATTCTGTACAAATATATGATCTGTAACCCTTTAAAAGCTCTCCTATACGTACAGTATCCTCCACTCAAAATGGATGTCCGCTTTACACCCATTTAAACCGCTTCATATCTGTCTTTCCCACCATGTTCTAAATCTCTTCATCCCCCCCTGCCCTGTCCTGTCACCTAATAGCCTACCCTGGACGCACCCTGGGGGATTCAGCAATGGGTGGGTATGTAGGGGGCATGCCTGTGCATGGCCCCCCCTGAATGGCCCCACTGCAACATGCTTCATGCCATCCAGCCATTGTTATGGACTAGTTTGGTTGCCTTGAAAGATGAACTCTAATGGCCGTCACCTTATACTGTCCGCCTATCATTGCAGGCCATAGAATCATTCGGCCTCATCCATTGAACTTATGGTAATCAATGAGAAAGAAGGTTGGGGAAAGAGATTACAACTGAAGGAGAAATACATTTCACCGTTTGCATTACACATTTTGAATCGATTTCAAATGTATGAAAAACAAATAGGCTTAAAGGGATAGTTCTACATTTTGGGAAATAAGACATGCCCCCTACCCCTAGTCAGATGAGATGAGAGGATTGATGTCAAGTTTATTCCCGTACGTGCAGTAGTGAGTTAGTTATGTGGGGGTCGTAAAAGTAGCCTAGCGATATAGTAAACTTGAGGTAACCGGTAGCATGGCTTCCCCAAAAATTCTAAAGCTGTGTTATTTACATGTTAAATCTTCTGTAGTTTGCACGTATCAAAATGAAAGTGTAAAAGCAAGACATTTTTAAACAATCGTTTTTATACGCGGTTAATACATTGTTTTTGATACACCTATTTTTGTTTCAATAAGGTCCTTTTTTATTCTCGACATTTAATTGTTAACGTGCTCTACCAACCCAACAAAAAGATCCCTCATAATTACGCTCCAGTTTACTACGGGAGCCTGTCTCTATTGTGCCTGTGCAATCTGAGGGTGGAAAGTCTGGCTGCTGCTTTTCGCTGCTTGCAGTGAGACATGGCTGTCATACTGTCAAGGCTGGTAAACTACTTGATGCGTCTGTTGTATTGTATCGAGCCCAAAGTGTAACCTGACTTTCATTGCTCCTGGGAAGAAACAATGCAACCGCTTTATTTGTTACTGATAAAAAGCTACACCATGAGTCGTCTTTAGGTATCATTTTTATTCATGTCCAATACCATAGCACATTTTTATCTCCAGTAAATGTATTGTTTAAACTAGTGCATATTGGGGCTCTGAGTCTCTTCCTTATCTCAATCCACCAGATGGGGAGATCACCTCCAAGCCCATGGTGCTCTTCTTGGGACCCTGGAGCGTAGGCAAGTCCTCCATGATCAACTACCTGCTGGGTCTTAAGGACACGCCATACCAGCTCTACACTGGTAAGCACCCCCAGAAACATCATCTTCTGCCCATGCATTGTAATATTTGATCTGAGATGTCTGTTAGTTTATTGGTTTTATTGGTTTTTAATTTCTTGTTTTTATTTCTTGTTTTTATCTATTCTGTTATTTTATCTTTCTTGCTGTGAAGCACTTAGTACTTTGTTTGAAAAGTGCTCTATAAATAAAGTTGTTATTATTATAGTATAGCTATTATAGTATTTACCTTTTGACTTAGTTTCCCCCGATGCAAAATGCTTCTCAGAGGCGGATATGCCTCCTCCGCTATCATCCCTTTTCTTTACTCCCTTCCCTTGGAAAGGTGCGGAGCCCACCACCTCGGAGTTCACTGTGATCATGCACGGCGAGAAGGTCCGCTCCGTGGAGGGCATCGTCATGGCAGCAGACAGCTCGCGCTCTTTCTCCCCCCTGGAAAAGTTTGGCCAGACGTTCCTGGAGAAGCTGATCGGCATTGAGATGCCTCACAAGCTGCTGGAGCGTGTCACCTTCGTGGACACACCGGGGATCATTGAGAACCGCAAGCAGCAGGAGAGAGGTGAGAGGAGACGCAGCGCAAATCAATCCACATGCAGTCAGACATAGATATCCAATCAACCCCGAAACATTGCTGTGAAATAAACAAAAAAACGAGTGTTCAAAACAGAGGGCTCGATGCAGCTTACCTTGCTTGTTACCAAAGAGCCACCGTAATTTTTCGTTTCGCTAACGTGTTGGATCTCCTTTGGCCTGCAGGCTACCCCTTCAACGATGTGTGCCAGTGGTTCATAGACCGGGCCGACCTGATCTTCGTGGTGTTCGACCCCACCAAGCTGGACGTGGGCCTGGAGCTGGAGATGCTCTTCAGGCAGCTGAAGGGCCGCGAGTCCCAGATCCGCATCATCCTCAACAAGGCGGACAACCTGGTCACCCAGGACCTGATGAGGGTCTACGGCGCCCTCTTCTGGAGCCTGGCCCCGCTCATCAACGTCACCGAGCCCCCCAGGGTGTATGTCAGCTCCTTCTGGCCCTACGACTACGCCCCTGACACCAGCCGCGAGCTCTTCAAGCGCGAGGAGGTCTCTCTCCTGGAGGACCTCAACCAGGTGATCGAGAACCGCCTGGAGAACAAGATCGCCTTCATCCGCCAGCACGGCATCCGGGTGCGTATCCACGGCCTGCTGGTGGACCGCTACGTGCAGACCTTCAAGGACAAGATGAGCTACTTCAGCGACCCCGAGCTGGTCTTCAAGGAGATCGTGGACGACCCCGACAAGTTCTACATCTTCAAGTCCATCCTGGCCAAGACCAACGTCAGCAAGTTTGACCTGCCCAACCGCGACGCCTACCGAGACTTCTTTGGCGTGAACTCTGTCAGCAGCTTCAAGTCCCTGTCGGCCCAGTGCTCCTACATGGGTGGCTGTCTCCTGGACAAGATAGAGAGGGCCATCACCAACGAGCTGCCGGCCCTGCTCAGCAGCCTGAACCCGGGCAAGGCACCGCCTGGCCTCTCCTCCTGCGAGATCACAGGCTGTGACGAGAAGCCTAAGAACCGCTACCGGAAAAACTGATAGAGAAAATGTCAATGTGAGAGAGGAGGAGGAGGAGGAGGAGGAGGAGGAGGAGGAGGAGGAGGAGGAGGGAGATAGGTGATGTGTCAGAAAGCCGTTATTGATGTTTGAGACGTAAAGGAGAGGAGACTGGTGTGTTTGTTTTGTTTCTCAGGAGAGTTCGGGGTGTAGTGTGTCTTCGAAGGGTGGGAACTAGGGAGCTCAAAAGACAAGTGGTGTGTTTAAATGACAAGGCAGCTGAAGGGTATCAATGCTTGTATTATTATATTACAGAATGAGTAAGGCAATAAATGTACCCTTCTCTCTCCCTGGCACAACCACGGCGGACTGTCTGCAAATTCGGGAGCTGTGGGTGTCAACATGTGACGAAAACCAACCAATGGACGAATATTTTACCAAAGTAGTAGATCCTGAGACTGGAAACAGTCAATGCCAGCTCCCTTGTATGTGAATAAAATGGGAATTTGGAAACAGGAGTTGCCCATTTGTTTTGCAAGATCTTCGATTACATTTCTGCAGGTCAATTGTGCTTAAGAATCTTTTTTTGGAAGTAGCAATACTTTGGGGTGCTATGCCAAACATTTAGGACAGCCAAGTGGTTGTAATGTTTGGCACTTTCTAGGATAGATGTAACATTGCATGTTAGATCTACGATCTTATTTAACAGATGATATTTTAGGCGCATGCATTTCCCGTCACAAAGTAACTCATTAACATTCTATGCAATGATTGGCATCTTAACTGAAAATCGTGATACATATGGCCATGCATACACTATGGTGCACATGGCTATTCTACTTTTGTTTTATATACTTAATGCTCTTGGTTGTTGACAGCCTGTGTTATGAGCACTGTGACGTGAGATGAGGTCAGGGGTCAGGGTTCATGACCTTCACGGAGGAGGGGGTTACACATTCTGCTTCATTTCTTAATAACTGTTCTTACTTTGTTGTTACAGTCCAAACGTTTGCCATTTTCTGGCTCAAACTCCATAATGTATTTTTCGTTTTTCTTTCAACAATATGCTTGCCAATTGCTTATTTTTATTTTTTTTGCTGAATGACCATGACAAAAGACATCTAATACACCTAACATGAATAAGGAAGACCATGTCAGTCATGTGACAATAATAAACAGAATGTTGTGTGTTGGAGTGTCTGTGTCTATATCCATAACTGTTCTGCAGGCTAGAACATTATTATACTGATACACTCAAGTGATAATCTAAATATTGAAACAATTAGTATACGTCTGAACACACATCATTATTATGTGCATACCATTGTCAACATAACAGACACATTGGAGTGCAGGGATACAACCTTATCTCTGAGAGTAACTATTATGTGGATTATTGAACGGGGAAATCAAATTGGAAGAATGATCATTGAGCTGACCCCTGACCTCTGTAAGCCCAGAATTCTTGCCCAGAAATATTATCGAAATCATTCTCCGCAGACTCTTTCTGTAAGGTGTTAAAAATCGCACCACGCCTATAACAGTGCCTATTGGCTCGGTGAAAAATGCTAATAGAGGTTAAGATGATAGGTAGGTATTTCCTAAAGCTTTATTGGAGTGTAATACTAAAATCATAACACAGTAACCTCGTCCTGAAAGAGCAGCATAACGCCCCCAGTAGACTAATTCAAAGCCTCCATTAGGCTTTCGAAAAATGTGCAAAGGCTATCGTGTGTTATCGCAGAATTAACCACCTGGTTGCACATTTTCAAACTCCAATGGAGTAAAAACGTACTTTTTGTGATGTTTGATATTCTATTAGAAAAGTCCAGTGTGGTATGATTTTGTTTTGTGTCTGGTTACTCTTGACTCTTTGGATTTGCCCTCTCCCCCTCCTCACTAACGCATGCAATTACATTTCGAAAGTACCACCTAATTATATATTGGGGCTAAAAATACAGCAACAGGCTTGGAAACTCTCACGAAGCTGTGAGCGTCGATCGTTAGCCTAACCAACTCAGGTTTACATGCTCAACAATCCAGACATGGCCACTAGAGAGCGCTGTATTAAAACGTATCAAGCTTGCCCACGACACACATTTACAGAAGGCTTTTACAGTGGAACCATGTTCCTGAGTTCTTTTTGTTCCCCTGTGCACTGGTAGTCTACATTAAGTACATGGGCTTATAAATAAAACAGTTCAGAAGGATGTTTCTATTATCTAGGTTTTATTTGGGGATTTTGCTGTATAGTATATTTAAAAGTTTTTATGGTTTTTAGCTGGTTAACTGGTAATAAAGCTTTTTTGATTGGATGGGAAAAGATGTAAGTTGTGGTTATTGTAAGGTAACAGACCCTTATTTATTCTTTAGTGTGCACACCCAGCTAGCTGGTTTTGGATGTGAGACTAGTAAGCTTTACACATTTTCTCACACTCACACTCACACAGTGACTCTCATCCTACAACTTCTCGCTCACTTTCTAAACAAATAGGCCTACTGCTTGCTGCCGTAACAACCTGAACAGAAAGTGTAGATGTTAAGATGCAAAGATCGAAGTTTTTCACCCTAGTGAGGAAATTCTTTACAACACAGCTGCATTGCACCAATAGTCAGTCGTGACTTAAACCGCTTGGGAGGGGGCTATGTGTGTTTATATGTGTGGGTGTGGGTGGGGGTGTGGGTGTGAAGTAAAGAATTGGGTGGGGTGGTGGGGGGGTAAAAAATTGTAAAGTAAAAAATGTATGCAGATGAGTACAACAAAAACAGGTAAACCACATCAAAGTAAGTGGTTACTGTTTAAATGTTTATGTGCATTCATGTTGCCTGTGTGTTTGTGTGCAGTCCATTGTTCTTAATCCTGATCTAGTGACAACGTTTGATTGGGTCAGAACAACTTGCTTCAGAGCCTTTCATTTCCTCATGAAGGCCCTAAACTAGGCTAACCCCACCACAAGGTATCCTCTCAGACCCTTTCAGCCACTGGGGTCAAACAGTCATAAGGAAACCACCAGGCAGACTCACACACACACACACACAAACACACACACACACACACACACACACACACACACACACACACACACACACACACACACACACACACACACACACACACACACATACATTTGCATGGTCAAACAAGGATGCCGTGAATAGTGACATTATTTTGCATGTCTTCCTTAGTGAGCCCTTGTGGTTCCGTCTAGAGTCAGATAATGTCCGTTACATGCACTGGCCCACTATAGGATCTTTTTATAGACTCCCCCGGGCTGGTATCTCTGTGGGTGCGGGGTTGTTGTTCCCACAAATGCAAGCCGACAGTGTGCGAAGGAACTTAACCAAGACGGCGCACTTCCTCTTCTGCCACCCCGCCTCCCCGTTCCTCCCTCGAGGGCCTGGTTATTAATCGACCACTGAGAAGCGCCTTCATTCAGTGCGAAAGCCTTGCACGCATCCGTTTTTCATGCACTCATTGACCTGGGTTGAGAGAATGAAATAGTACGAACATTACTGGGTAGTTCCATTATAGGGTAATTTGCATCTGACAGTAAAATTTGTATGGTTGTAATCACACGAATTAAAGAGCTTATTATTCCCTGCAGGGTGGTGTGTTAAAATAGCAGTGGAAGGCTGCTGAGGTCTTTTTTCAAGGCTGTGCCCCACCTTACTCCAAGCATCGAAACAACGTCTTCTAACGCAAGGTCTTTAAAGCTATGATTAAGACAGGGTCTATTCTAGACTCCAGTGGTGGTGGTGAGGGGTGGGGCTGGGAGGCTAAGGGTAAGTAAAAATGACGTGCAAGCTGGGAGCAGAAGTCGTGCGGTGCACGGTTAATAGAAAATAAAACCCCACCCTCCTCGTGAAAGCCTAGTCTATGCGTGCTCGCCACCCCTTAGTCTTTTCTTTCTCTGAAGTGCGTGCGCGTTACTGAACATCCCCTCTTGTCAAAGCCAACCCGTCTACACACAGACTGGCGACTGGAAACCGAATTTTGACAGTGCTTTCATGAGATGATAGCAGCAGCGGAGGCGTTGTGAACTGAGGCTGAAGATAATATGATCTTAATTGCACTACCATTGGACGATGGTCACCCGAAAACAGAAATCCTCTTGGGGAGGACGACACTGAAAGAGCAGTGCTAATGGAAAGGAACTATACGATAGCGTAATCCCTCCCCGCCAATAACTGGAATAACGGGAATTGTAACAAGACAATACCTCCTTGTGCCTATTCTATGTATTGAAAATTATTTCGATGGATAAAGGTGAGACTTTATTTCCAGACTATGTGACTTCTCTCCGGACGGCGTGGAAAATAATAATAATGTAATTAGCCTGGCTCTCCACGCGCTCACTGTCTGCTACTTAACTGGGGGAAAGTGGCGTGGGAAAACTTTTCAACGTTTGTGCGGATCACACTGATGAATTTGATGATATTTTTTTTTACATTTCACACATATAATCATTACGGTGTGACCGGTTAAAACATGGGTAAAGATATTCTCTACAAAGTGGAATTAACAAGTAACATTGTGAAGATGATCCAACATTTCACTCTCCTTCGATGTTGTTCTTCATGGATATCAAAACAACATTGATTCTACATTAAAGGGCAAAACTACACAATTGTCCATTGATGCATCGGCTACTCAATAACCACCGAAATCTATTCGGTTGCTGTTTAAATCACGTGTCTCATTTTCAGAGTTGCTTCAAGCTACTACTGACTTTCGAGGCACTGATCCCCGGGATTTGAAGGCATAGCGTGAAGATGGTAGAGTTGGAACTCAGGAAAGGACGGGGCTGCATCCATGGGAATACTTGCGATTAGGCCATTTGTTTGAGAAGTAACGAGCAATGTGGCAATATTAACTGGGCTACTGTTAACGTTTAAATTCGTAGGCTTATTTGCGAACGAGTTTATTTACGTTTTGTAAGGGGTTAACTTAATTGTGTCGTGCACATTACAATTCGTGTTACAGTCTTAAAATCGGGACACTTTTTTTTTTGCCTTACCAAAACAGCATCAGGCAAGGAGACTTGGGAAGACACGATGAAGTTCAGCACAGGCTATAAACATAGTGCTCAAACGTGAAGTATGCTGCCAATACATTGATCGATTTAAAAAGATCTCACATCGGAAATTCCATTTATTACTGTTTGCATGGATAAACAGAAATTGACGTTTGAGCAAATTTGATCGAAATGGAACATTTTAACAGCAGTTTATTTTGGTCCTTGTAAAGACCTCATCTAACTCGGTCACTTTCTCTAACAATCCATGGGCAATTATAAAAAAAACTCGGAAGTCGTTCCAAAGTTTCTTCCATGTGTGGAACAGAATGGGAGCAGTCGTTGTGGTCTGGAAGTGCGGGCAGACCAAAACCACCGAGCGAACCTTGTAGACTCAAGTGCGTCAAAACATACAGAGGGTGAAGGAATGCGAGGATTGACGTCATGAGGACCAATAGAGAATTGCTCAAAACCCTGGAACCGTCAGACTGTATTACAACATGGCAAATTTAGCAAAGCCTACCCTGGAAAATATTTCTTTTGGTACAATATTTTGTTCTCTTTTACACGTGACTGTTCTCATTATTTGATGATTTCATGTGACCAGGCCTATCATACTGTGGAGATATACTTTGCCTTACTTTTTGGGCTGCCTTGCCCTGCAAAGCTCTTAATTCTGCCTGCATAGTCTTAATCTAGGATAGATTAATAAAGCAACATGGCATCCCCCCAACTTCAGCAACTGCTCCCTCACACCACAGAGGTGAGCTGTGATTCTAGCGGAGAAGGTGCCGTCTCTGTCAGGATCAGCAGCAGTGTCAAACACAAGCACACAGCAACTGGGGCGCTGGGCTCCGTTGGGGGAGGCTTCATGGGGGGCTCCAAGCACTGCAAATACAGCATCTCCTCCAGCTGCAGCTCTGGCGAGTCTGCGGTGCGAAAGCATCTCAACAAGGGCCTTCGCTCCCAGAGAAAGATGCCCCAGCTGTTTGAGAGGTCCGCGGGACATTTTTGGGACCCCAAGTTTGACTCGTCCATCCTGGAGGAGGCGTGCCGGGAGCGCTGCTTCCCCCAGACCCAGCAGAGGTTCCGCTACGTTCTCTTCTACCTGGCCGCGGCAGGTCTCCTCTGGGGCTTGTACTTTGCAGCCAACCCCGCCCGCTGCGACCGCCTGGCTTTCCTCCTGCCCACCTTTGGCTTCCTCTTCTTCTGCCTCCTCCTCTTCCTCCTCACCTTCACCGGGCTCTATGTGCGCTGCTACAACCAGGCCTCGCTGCTGCTCGTCGTGGTGACCTTTGCCCTCACCCTGGCTCCTCAGATCCAGACCTCAGGCTTCAAGGACCTGGAGACTCTGGCGGCCGAGTTGGAGGAGGAAGCGGGGGACTTCAGCGGCATGGAGCCCAGATATAACGTGTCTTACGATGGTGCTCGTCTGGGAGACGCCCCCTGGAGCCCGTGCCTCTCCCCCGTGGGGACCTTCTCCCTCTGCATGGAGGTGCTCCTCCTGCTCTACAGCGTCCTGCACGTCCGCCTCTACGCCTCCGTCCTGCTGGGGCTGCTCTACTCGGTGCTCTTCGAGGCCCTCGGGTGGCTTCACCTGGTCCCGGCGGGGAAAGGCTGGAGTTTGACGCCCGACTCGGACTGGGAGACCCTCCGCTGGCTGGGGCCGGCCAAGGCCCTGCTCCACCTGTGCGCCCACCTCATCGGCATCCACCTCTTCATCATGTCGGAGGTGCGCTCGCGCAGCACCTTCCTCAAGGTGGGCCAGGCCATCATGCACGGCAAGGACCTGGAGGTGGAGAAGGCGCTGAAGGAGCGCATGATCCACTCGGTGATGCCGCGGCGAGTGGCCGACGACCTCATGAAGCAGGGGGACGAGGAGATGGGGGAGAACGCCGTCAAGCGCTACTCCAGCAGCGGGGCGGCGGCGGTCATCTCCAGCCCCAAGACCAACAAGCGCAAGAAGACGTCCATACCCCGCGGCCAGATCGTCTTCCGGCCCTTCAACATGAAGCGCATGGAGCCCGTCAGCATCCTCTTCGCCGACATCGTGGGCTTCACCAAGATGTCCGCCAACAAGACGGCGCATGCCCTGGTGGGCCTCCTCAACGACCTGTTCGGCCGCTTCGACCGGCTGTGCGAGCTGACGGGCTGCGAGAAGATCAGCACGCTGGGCGACTGCTACTACTGCGTGGCCGGCTGCCCCGAGCCCCGGCCCGACCACGCCTACTGCTGCGTGGAGATGGGCCTGGGCATGATCGGCGCCATCGAGCGCTTCTGCCAGGAGAAGAGGGAGACGGTGGACATGCGCGTGGGGGTACACACGGGCACGGTGCTCTGCGGCATCCTGGGCACGAAGCGCTTCAAGTTCGACGTGTGGTCCAACGACGTCAACCTGGCCAACCTCATGGAGCAGCTGGGCGTGGCCGGGAAGGTGCACCTGTCGGCGGCCACCGCCGGCTTCCTGGACGAGCGCTACCTGAGGGAGGACGGGCGGGTGACGGAGAGGGTCGGCCAGAGCGTGGTGGCGGACCAGCTCAAAGGTAAGTCTTCACATGAAAACGAAGGGTACATAACGGAGTGATCGAGAATGAATGGAGTGTGGGCATTAATAGGATGTGTGCTGTACATATCAATGATCTATAATAATGAACCTCCCTGGCGCATCAACGTTTGGTACATCTGTCTGACTTTTCAAAACACGGGGTGTGAAGTGAGAGAAGAAGTGTGAAAGAGAGAGTGTTGATGGTTTCGAGAGCTGAAGGCTCGTTGCAGAACACGGCTACTCACAGATCCTCTTTACTGCCAAGGTCAGTCGCCGTTCCATTTAACTGCCGGCAATAATGGGAATGTTATGGCGCATTCTACCGGATTTCTAAAGCTTAACTCTGGCATCTGTGCGCTGGATGGATGATGTCGTGTTTTGTACCGATACAAGTTCCTAGAGGCAAGGCTTATAAGACGTGACACGTCATCGATGATAGGGTCACCTTTGACGAGCACCTGGCCGGAACACGTCGGTCAAGGTTGACCATCAGTACCTGGTAACAACATCCTATGTCTTCCCGTGGACAGGTGGGGCTAGCCAGGGTGCTGGTTGGTCAGAAGTTGCCTTTTGTGGGATGGGTAGCAAGTGACCCAAACCCCTCTCCCACGTCCCACCCATAGTTCCCTTGTTCTCTTACACAGCCTTCCTGACGTCCGGAATGTGAGCGGTGATCCTACCCCTGCTCCGAACCCCGGGGATTGGCTAACCGCTTTGTGAAACTCCCATTCACTCTAATGACGATCTGTAAGCCAACAGTCCTACCTTCTGTCTTTCCCTCTCTTTCTCTCTCTGTCTCTCCTTCCTTTTCTCTCGCTCCATTTGACTGGGCGGCTCCAGGGAATGAAGTGATGTGCTTTTATTGAAGGCCTTCATGCAAATGGGAATGATGGGAGTGAACGTGGGCCTAATGGTTCTTTTCATCGCTTTAGGCCTTCCAGTCCATTATCATCAAGTGTCTGAATAAAGTTGCGGGAGCCAATTGGGCTCGGTTGAAAATATGCATTTATGAAACAGTCAGACCGGCCTGCCTCTTAGATGTAGCAAATGTGGAAAATGCAGATAAGCTTTATTTTGTCTCTCACTTTGTCTTTGTTTGTTTTGTCGTGTCTATTTGTTATGTAAAACCACTACCTAGACGTATGGCTTGCAGTGCCTGTGGTAGCTGGGGTGAGGTTAGCGTGTGTGGAGTGTAATGGAGATCAGCACCTGTTGACTCCCACAGTCAGCCGCCCGTTCAGGTCAAACGGCAACCACACTACACAGGAAATGTTTACACGTCCCCGCGTTGGAAAGAGAACCCGCAGAGGTTTACCAGTCAGTCGGGCACACGAAGGCTTGTAGCTTAGCTTAGCTAGGCTCTTCATGTTGTCACAGCCTCCTTCACAACAGGTGTGGAGATGCCCCATCAGGTGTGGAGATGCCCCATCAGGTGTGGAGATGCCCCATCAGGTGTGGAGATGCCCCAGCAGGGGTGGTCGGTCAACTGGAAATGATGACCAGACTCTTACATGTCGCAGACACGGCAACTGTCTGTCAGTCAGGCAGCCACTAGAGCCCATCACACACACACACACACACACACACACACACACACACACACACACACACACACACACACTGCAGCCATCGAAGTGGATGGAAACCTAAACGTTTCTTTTGCCCTGTCCTCAGCGGTTGCCCTGTTCCATTTCCGTTTATAGTTGGGAAAATGGTGTCTTCTAAAATGATCCCCAGACGCCTGTCCTGGAGTGTCTGTGTGGCTTTCATTTGCCTTCGGCCTTTTTCATCCCTCTGTTTCTTCATTTCTTCTCTCTCTCGTTCCTTCTCTTTTTGTGCAGTCTCCCGTCCAAACTCAGATAAACGGGCTGTCCGTAAATTCATTTCGGACGATCGTTGACGTGGGCGTTTGAACTCCTTGACTCTCTGTCATTGTGTATTCATTTTTTCTTCTTCCAGTCAGCCGTGATTCATCGCGGATGATGAAGTATTTTAGCAGGGCGTCTGTCGGCCAAATGGCCGGCCACTTTGTGTGCACAGCTTTACATTGCGTTGGCTCAGGTGCCCCGTGCCTGAGTGAACAGCTTGCTAGTGGAAAAGTGACCTTTTTCCTCCCCGACAACTGGAATGATTTAAAGCCCAGTGCTTTTCTTCTCATCTCTTCATTCACCAGGGGCTCTCCTTTTATTCCCAGGATAAATGTCTGCTATTCCCTGTGTTATACCCCGTCCCCCCCCTCATCTGTACCCTATCACCCCGTCCTCTCTGTGCTCCATGATGGATTCACTGCACCTCCCAGGATCGATCCCCTCCCTGTAGATGTGCTGGCTGTCAGGAGGCTGTTTTTGCTCGGCTGTCGACTCACTTGGCCTGCATAAATCAAACGCTAGCCTGGTGCGGAGTCTGGCAACAGCCCTTCTTTGGGATGTACGCTAGGCACGTAAATGGCTCTGACCCAGACACTAATCGCTGTGCAGCCGCTGTGCAGGGCCCTCCATCCTTTGGGTTACAAATATGTCTCTTTCATCTTTCAGCTTTATTGTACCCTATATCCCAAATCGATTTTTTGTTAAGGGCGTGTGCCCTATACGTAATGTGCTTCTATTAGCCGGTTATCAGACTACGCTTGTTCTGGGTTGTTTATTGCTGGTTGTGATGGACAGTCTCTCTACTACGAATGGCTAACTCCATTGAGGGGGTTTAGATGCATCTTACTGGGTCCTTGAGCACGGCCACTGACCTAAGAATGGCCTGTCCTAACCCAGTGTGTATTCCAGGGCAGAGGAGTTTAGTACCTGCGCCGACAGACTGGGCCACTCATATTTGCGTGACCTTTGAGGTTGGAGACTAACACAGGAGCACGATGGCCAAACCGCTCCCTCCCTCGGATCCTCTCCCAACCCCCGTTCTCGGGAGTGTTTCCCAACGTGTGCTCCGTGTGTGTGTGTGTGTGTGTGTGTGTGTGTGTGTGTGTGTGTGGCGGCCAGCCTGTCCCGCTGGGGACAGCGTGTGTGTGTGTGTGTGTGTGTGTGTGTGTGGCCGGGAAAGGGGGAGCTATATTTGGCTCCTTCCCCGGGGCGTACCTGGCCGCGTCCTGCCTGCGGTTAATTCAGAGTGATGGCACCCGTGGGTGGGATTGCGTCGTCGTCGTCGGGGGGAGGTTGTCGGGGTGGCTTTATTGTTGTCGTGTCGGAGATAGACGATCAGGGACAAGACGATCTCTTCCCGTTCCTCAGTTTGGATGCTGGGGGGGGGGGGGGGGGGGGGGGCAGGCGACGTGTGCAGTGAGATATTGAGTTGAGCAGCCTTGTAGGTCCCCTAGGTATCCAGCCAGGGTCCTGTATTAGGCGAGATGATATCACAGCTCCTAATATGCGGGGCACAGTTTGGTTTCTAACTGCTCCTCAGGATAATGATGGTAGAGGTCCCACGCCGTGCATTAGAGGCATTCAGCAGAAATGCTGAGCACTTACTGCATGGAGGCGCTCTGATTTGTCATCCCCTCCACTACCTCCACCAATGAGAGCAGCCCTTATATGCTGAGTTCGCAGCAGTCAACCCACCAAGGTGCTCTGGCTTATCAGGCTCTGCTTCAAATTCATGTGACCTCCTTAACTTTATTGCTAAACGCCCCCCCCCCCCCCCACGCCGCCCTCCTCCCTCCCTCCCTGATCTCCAAACCTCTCTAATGGGAGGGTTCTAATTAGGCGGCCCTGGTAATCTTATCAGCGTTCATGTTAGTCAGCTCCTCGGGATGCACTCTCCCAGCAGGCCCGGTATTCAAACCCAAATCTATCAGCTACTTGTCACCGGCTCGTGGTATTCAGATTTATATTGATTCCTTATTATAAGGCCGTCACGGTGGAGTAATTCATGATGGGGGAGAAATATGTTTCTTCTCTTCCTTTGAATGTGAGGAGCTTTTGTGATGCGGCAATCAACGAGAACCCAACGAGGCCTCAGGGACAGAGAGAGTGTGTGTGTGTGTGTGTGTGTGTGTGTGTGTGTGTGTGTGTGTGTGCGCGCGCACGCGAGGGGGAGGGGAAAGCGGGGAAGGCACGGTTTTGTATGCTGGTGAGTGCTATTCCTCTGTCTGCCTTTCCCCCATTCACCTCTGAGCCGTTTGGGAGAGAATTGATTAGCTACAGTAGAATTGATCCGGTCAGCTTGCCGTAGACCTGGGGAACTAAAGCCCGTCCTGGTGATAGATGTTCTGTGTGACTTAACAAAAGGCCCCACCGTATCGGGGAGGCCAGTTGGTTTTTGTTTGACTGGACACACACACACACACACACACACACACAAATACACCCTCTTCCATCTTCCGATCTAGACAGAGCCCAGCCCTCCACCACTGGTCTTTGAGGATGCACCATCAACATAGACGTTTTAGTTGTGTTTACTTTGGATAATCTTCTTTCAGACTGTTTGGTACCTGCGACCTTGACAAGGACAAGTGAGGCTGGTGTTAGAGGTCGCTCTAAAGAACCAGAGATGGGGTCAAGGAAAGGAATCAGGGGGGCTTGGAGCCTGCTGCACCGGCTGGATCTTGCAGTACTGTGAGGCTGGGTCCTCTGGCGGAACCCCAGTGGTGTTCAATGGCCACACCTATAGTAGGCTATAGTGGGCTACAGTGGGCTACAGTTGACTACAGTGGGCTACAGTGGGCTAGAGTAGACTACAGTGGGCTACAGTAGGCTAGAGTGGGCTACAGTGGGCTATAGTGGACCACAATGGGCTAGAGTGGGCTAGAGTTGTCTACAGTGGGCTACCGTGGCCTACAGTAGGCTAGAGTTGTCTACAGTGGTCTACAGTGGACTACAGTGGGTTACAGTGGACTACAGTGGGATCCATGGGCAAAAGTAGGCTAGAGTGGACTGCAGTGGACTGCAGTGGACTACAGTGGGCTACAGTGGGATGCACTGGGCTAAAGTAGGCTAGAGTGGACTGCAGTGGACTACAGTGGGCTACAGTAGGTTACAGTGGGATACACTGGGCTAAAGTAGGCTAGAGTGGACTGCAGTGGACTACAGTGGACTACAGTGGGATACACTGGGCAAAAGTAGGCTAGAGTGGACTGCAGTGGACTGCAGTGGACTACAGTGGGCTACAGTGGGATGCACTGGGCTAAAGTAGGCTAGAGTGGACTGCAGTGGACTACAGTGGGCTACAGTAGGTTACAGTGGGATACACTGGGCTAAAGTAGGCTAGAGTGGACTGCAGTGGACTACAGTGGGCTACAGTGGGATGCACTGGGCTAAAGTAGGCTAGAGTGGACTGCAGTGGACTACAGTGGTCTACAGTGGGATGCACTGGGCTAAAGTAGGCTAGAGTGGACTACAGTGGACTACAGTGGACTACAGTGGACTGCAGTGGGATACACTGGGCTAAAGTAGGCTAGAGTGGACTACAGTGGACTACAGTGGACTACAGTGGACTACAGTGAGCTAGAGTGAAACGGAACCTCAGCCTGCTAACTGCTTGGAAGACCGCATGGAGAGAGAGGTAGCATTGTTGACGTGTGAGCGACTGAATTGAACAGCTAGGGGAACTGTGTGATTATGTTTGCGTGCCTCTCTCTCTCTCTGTGTGTGCGTGTGCGTGTGCGTGTGCGTGCGCGTGTGTTTCCATGTCTTGCACATTACCCCATATCTGTCAATCTGCCAAGTGTCTGTTCCGCTTACTGTCTGTAACTGTATTGCTTTAATACTCACAGGGGGGAAAGCTGGTTGGAGACGGTTTGACCTTTTGACCTCGATGCCTAGTCAACCGAACCCCCCTAGCAACGTCGCCTGACATCCTATCTTGCTATGCCCAGACTCTATGCGAACAGCTAGTGGAGTACAGGGGGATAGAGGGTGAAGTGGAATGGGGGGGGGGGGGGCGCTCCTGAGATAGTGTGTGATTAAGCTCCGGCGGCGGCTGCTGCTGCTGCGCTAGCTCGTGAGACTAAGGGTAAATAGATCCAGCAGATTACCGTGGCGCGGCCCGAGGCGGCTCTCCACGTCGAGAGGGGGACGTTGGCAGTTGAAGGAGGCTGCAGGGGACAGGGGAAAGGGGAGAGGAGTCACAGAGAGACGCGCCGCACTGCAGCTCCCAGGCTCCGGAGCACGGCTCTGCACAACCCCCTTTTGGCCAGCTCCCCGATGAAGCCGCTCGGCCGTATATCGGAAGTCGTTTGCTGTAGCGGCGTCCAGTCCGCTCCCTCTCCCTAGGGCTGTGCCGAGTTGCAAATATTTCCGGCGTCACGCTCCACCCACCGTTTCACCAGCCCCCCCCCCCCCTCCCCCCGTGACAAGGTTATTGCAGGCCTGCAATTTGGTGATTAGCCCAGTTTTATGGTGGCAGCAAATTTACGCGGTATCACTCAAAGGGGGGCTGGTGGTTACTCAGCGAGCTCGGAATTCCTTCAGGAGAGCGGCTCGGTTTCCAAAAAGAAAGGCGTTTGAACGCAATCCTAATGCGTTCACAATGCGTTCTTTCGTGAAACTTTCTCGTTAGAGAAGTAATCACTTTGTTTTACGAAGACAGACATTACGTGGTCAAATTGCAAGCACTTTGCTGCAAAGTGCTTGCTGGTGAATATCGCAGTGCAGAACAATTGCAGAGCCAACACTTTCCTCCTGCAATTTCCTTTGAGCTACCAGCCCATTCTTTCTTCCTGTCATTGACGGGGGCACCGTCTGGGGTTATGCCCAGTTTATGCCCGGCAGACCAGCGCGCTCTATTGCCTTGTGCAGTCGCAGAAAGGCACCATTGGCTGTAGTAGAGGCCATGTATCGGGCTTCAGTAACTCCTGTCACCTCAAAATTGTCATTGATGCTTCTGACAATAACAGCTAGCTAGCCACTGTGCTCTAATCCAATGCCAGTAGTACATTCTTGAATTGAATTATTGAGCTTCCTCACACAGCTTATAATGTCGTTCGACAATTCTCTCTGCTACAGTGTCAGCCGTGAGACTGATATCGTTGAATAAAATCTTTTTATTATTTTTTTTTACATACAATATCGGCTACATGCAGCATCCATTCTTTCAGAAACTGTCCTTCTGTAAACGGCTTGCCAGCCTCTGCTATACGCTGACTCACAAGGTAGCTGGCCTCAACTGCAGCATCGAACTCCTTTTTTTCACCTTTCGGAGGAGATTCTGCTGCATCAATAAGCCTTTCTGAAGCTGTACAACTCGCCTCTCCCCCTCATCTCCCTGGTGCGTTCCTTACTGATCTGCGGGTTTGGTTGAGTAACGGCGCTTAGGGTTACGTTCCTTAAGAACTCCACAGCTTCTCTTTGCAGATGAGACAGTTGGCATTTGCCTTCAACTCTACAAAGGAATAATCCGGAGTTCACTTCTCTCGAAATTGTCTGTGCTCAATATCACCTTTTCTTTTAGGCGTGTGAAGGGTCCCAGCCCCGTTATCATAGACCCTTATTGTTATGGCACCGTTTTTTTCTTCTCAATTATTCTTAAGGGTCGTCGCCCTGTTATTATTGTTTTCCTGCCGTCGCTAAATTGCCTGTGAGCTGCTTTATGCTAGAGACTTGAAACTTTGCATGCTGGTCATTACTGGTAACCACTGCTCCCAAACCACTTCCTTCACAGCGTGATGCTGCCCTGGCATCGGCCCGTGATGTGGCCTATTGTGCTGTAGTGTGGCCATTTGAGTAAGAATTGTGTCATTTGTTTTCTTTATATTTTTTGGTAGACAATTGCTTGACTACTTACAACACATGACCTTTTTTTTTTTTTTTTACCAACAACTGACCATCAAAAATAAACTGGACATATTGCACTGTATTTTGAAATCTTGTGGGGGACCGTATGATGCAGTTCAGAAGGCCACATTTGGTTCATATTAAAATTAGTGTTAGAATGTGGGTTAGGGAGACATTGTTGTTTTGAACTGAGGATAATCAACAGAGTTTGTGAAAAGTTTGGACCCATGCCTGGTTGGTTTCTGGCAACGAGGTCACTGCTGAAAGTGTCCGGGAAGTTTTTTCAGTTTTTTGTTTTGTCACTGGACAGGGCAGCTTCGGGGAACGGAACAGGGGGCCAGATTGCGTTGGCCTTGCTGACAGGCGGACCAGCTGCTCTGGGTTGGCCGATGCAGACAGAGGCCACTGCCAGACAGCTCTCTCTACCACAAGGCCAGCCTCTCTACAAACGCTCTCCCATAAAAGTGTTTATAGATTTCCATTCCGTGCACTCCATTGCCCCCTTAGATGGAACATTTCTTGTTCGGGATTCGTGCACGCAGCTGGCTTCTGAATTAGCATGCGAGAACGGGATATTTCCATTTAGATCGAAAATGGAAAGTTATACAACTATCTGGTGCTTCTATTTCCTTTCAATTAAAACCGTCTCCTATTCCGGTCCATACTGAATTTACATCTAGCTTGTTTTTGTCTTCCCACTAAAACCCATGTAGATACTGCCCTGTCTAAGCTCCATACAGCTGTCTGTAAGCCTGAGGCCCATGACGAGACAGCGTGATGGGGGAGGGGTGTACTGCTCTGACTCTGTGTTTCAGATGCTTCATTGGTCCCCATTCAAACTTTGGGGTGGAACTAATGTAGCGTAGCCAAGCGTGAGTCTGTCCTGCGGTGGGTACATGGGAGAGATTTGAGATGTAATTGTCCCATAAATCAGGTGGTTTAGAGGCAGTAAAAATAGGATATCGGAGTTTGGGTCGGCCATTTTGGAAGGGACAAGCACAACTGGATACAGGCAGTCCTGGTTGGCAGACGTGGCGGACCAGCTGGGGTGCTTCCTACCTCACAGCCACCTGGACCCTCTCTGAATGAGAAACAAGACGCTAGTATTATTGTGCAAGAGTTGCTTATGTAAGCTGATGCTTGGGTCGGATTTCAAAACAGTTCAATCGAGCCAACAATTTATTTTGCAGGGAAGATGCATGCTGTTCTCACTTTCCTCGACACCACAACAGTTAGCAATCTGTTGTCGAATGATGTCACTAATGCAAATGCCCTGCGGAAATCTGCTCCCATCTCTCCCTGTGGATCCGACACGACTATAAGCAGTCACCCCAGAAAAAGTGGAAGGGTGGAAATGAAGAGGTAGGGGGGTGGGACATAAAAATGACAGACAGACAGACAGACAGACAGACAGACAGACAGACAGACAGACAGACAGACAGACAGACAGACAGACAGACAGACAGACAGACAGACAGACAGACAGACAGACAGACAGACAGACAGACAGACAGACAGACAGACAGACAGACAGACAGACAGACAGACAGACAGAGACAGAGACCCGAGGTGGCTGGCTGGGAGTCAAAGTGCCTGCCCTCAGCAGAACGACTGCTAGGACATCTCCCCTCATCGCAGTGCACCAGGGGACACACGCTGTTCCACACACCAACAACTCACCCCGGGCCCAGGGAGGCTAATTACCATGGCGACAGACAACGTCGGAGGGGGAGCAGGGGTCAGCGATCGTCGGGGAAGTTGACGTTTTTCGAGAGACGTGCATGAACTGACAGGGCCGAAATATCGTTTTTCAAACCTTTGCGTTTTGCCAGAAGTCATATTTTGAGGAGGTGAATTTGTTTGAGGTCAATGGAAAATATCCCCCCCCCCCCCCCCCCCCCCCCACAGGAACACGCTTAGCAGGGGGGGGGGGGGGGGGGGGCTTTGATAGAAACTCGAGGTGAGAACATTAACTCCCGCCCCCCCCGTTCCATGTTCAGGTGGCTGGGGGCCAGTGTCTGCCAAATCAAAGTTGACGCAGAGAAACCAGACCTGTCGCGGACTGGGTGGCCTACGAGCTCAGCCCCTCCGCCTCTCCCACCCACCGACGTGTTGCCAGCGGCGATGATCACCGTGGCCCTCTCTCTGTGACCGGGACACCGTTCAAAACGGCTGCTGCGTCAATGCACATCGCCCAAAGAAATCCTCTCCCTCTCAAGAACCAGTGGACCTTGAAATGGTGTGGCTTCTATCTGCTGTCCCCCTCCTCTCCTCTGCTGTCACTCACCTACGCCTGCGTCTTGATGGATATCCCCCCGCCGTGACTAGAAAGGGCACGAGTATTCCCGGGGTCGGACAAACTATTTTCCTGTCGACTCCGGCTGTGCTTCGCGGGTCGTCGATGCCGCAAAAACTGGAAGCTCCCCCCCGCCCCCTCTCCTCCACGCAGACAGACCCACCAGCGGGGGCTGACATTGATGAATGGAGAGCGTGAGCCTCGACGTACGCCCCAAGCACACACACACACACACACACACACACACACACACACACACACACAATTCTGAAAGAGCATGTAGCAATCAGGCGCATAAAAAGAGACATGATTTGTCACTCGCACACGCACACACACACACACACACACACACACACACACACACACACACACGGACATGACACCCACACAAAGCCCCACCCTGTCTGCATCGCTGGGCTGCGCTCTGGCACACAGGCCTCGTTAGTGTGCACAGAGGGGAGTGTGTGTGTGATAGACAACGGCGTGAATTATGAATGGGGGAGGGGGGGTTCGGTCCGGCTCGAAGCCCACTGCTGCACAGCACCTGCAGAGTGTGGGTGTGCATGGGGGTGTGTGGCATTAGTATTATTAGCTGCACAGCACCTGCAGAGTGTCTGTGGATGTGTGGGTGTGATGCTAGTATTATTAGCTCCACAAAATTGTGTGTGTGTGTGTGTGTGTGTGTGTGTGTGTGTGTGTGTGTACGTGAGACGTTACTATTATTAGCTGCACAGTTTGGGAGCCTTCCTGATGTTGTTAGTTTGTCCTGCGCCGTGGGAAAAGGAGCATACACTCTGTAGGGTGTCTCCACGGCCGACTGGCTGGTGTTGAGGTCCGTTTCAAGGTTCCTGCGCCTGAAGGAAAACGAGTCCCATTGCATTGCATCCTGTGACAGCCCAGGCCCCCGGTATGTTTGGCCTAGGCCACCGTCAGAGGATGGTGGGTGAGGCTCTGTCTGGCGGGTACTTGTTCCCAGGCCCTGTTCCCTGTGCTCCCTGCCTCCGGTGGTGGTCTGCCTTCCCGGGAGTTCCCACACTTTCCCGGTCCCCTCACATCAAAGCTGTGTGTGTGTGTGTGTGTGTGTGTGTGTGTGTGTGTGTGTGTGTGTGTGTGTGCTTGATAGATTTAAATAACATGCTCCTCTTTTCCTCCTCCCTCTCCTAAATAACATGCTCCGCTCCTCTCCTTGACATATCTGCTATCTGTGACCGTGTCCCTTTGTCTCAGGTCTGTTCCTCCGAGTCTCATCATTAGATTAAATTACACTGCTCAATAGTACCATCCATCGATAAAGCTAGGGACCTCTCACCTACACTCTCTCTCTGTCTCTCTCTCTCTCTCTCTCTCTCTCTCTCTCTCTCTCTCTCTCTCTCTGTCTCTCTGTCTCTCTCTCTGTCTCTCTGTCTCTCTCTGTCTCTCTGTCTCTCTGTCCCTCTCTCTCTCTCCTTCCTTTTTTCCCTTCTCATCCTTTTCTCCTGATCTTTCACAGGAAATGAATCAAATGTTCTCTGGGAGATGTGTTGGAAAATGGTCACACCGTCAGTGCAAGACTGAACACCTCTCCTGGCTGCTGCAAATGACACACACACACACACACACACACACACAGTCCCTCAATCTAACCTTTAGTGTCTCTACCTCCTTATCTCTGAGAGGGCTAAGCAGACAAAAAGCCTGTGGATGGGGAGTTTAATAATACCAAGGGTTCAGGTGGAGACACACAGAGAGAGACCCTGACATTGTCTCATCGACGGACAGACACACGCTTATGTGTTCACCGAGCCCCCCCCCCCCCCCCCCCCCCCCCCCCAGGGGGCGCCCATAGGCACGCCGTTCATCCGGTAAGTAGCCCGATAAAAGCTGTGCGGGCTAAAGTAGTATATCCTCACCGCCGCCTCCTCTTGAGATGATCACTCCGTGCTAAACAGACAGGAGGGCGTCTCGCTGTGGAGACGTGTTTAATAATGGAACCTTTAGGAGGACGCTGCAGGAAGCTGAGTCAGCAGAGGCCTCGCGATCGGTGAGTGGGAAGAGGAGGGGGGGAGGAGTGTAGGAGGAGAGAGAGATGGGGAGGAGGGGAGGAGAGAGAGATGGGGAGGAGGAGCGTGGGAGGAGAGAGAGATGGGGAGGAGGAGAGGAGCGTGGGAGGAGAGAGGGATGGGGAGGAGGGGAGGAGAGAGAGATGGGGAGGAGGGGAGGAGTGTGGGAGGAGAGAGGGATGGGGAGGAGGGGAGGAGAGAGAGATGGGGAGGAGGGGAGGAGTGTGGGAGGAGAGAGGGATGGGGAGGAGAGAGGGATGGGGAGGAGAGAGGGATGGGGAGGAGGAGAGAGATGGGGAGGAGGAGAGAGAGTGCAAGTGTTTGGGTAGTGGCCTGCAAACACAATGGAAGAGAGGTAATGGAGTGAACAGACCCGGTGGTAGGCTGAGGCCTGCTCATTATGACAGACCCGGTGGTAGGCTGAGGCCTGCTCATTATGAGTCTGGTCTCAGAGGGGTGGTGGGGAATTCCGATGAACGACTCAATGGCCGAGAAAAGTTGGGCTAGTTTGTTGATTCAATGGCTCCCCAGTTCCGTAAATATAAACTTTTCTGACTTCTTTTTTATTTTGACAGGCTATTTTTAAGTGGCCGGAAAATATGTTGATCAAAACAAATATTTTGTTGGCGGGGGGAAAGTTCAGAGCTTTTTATGGTTGTCTGGGCACGAGAGACAGGACTGTTGGACTGTGCCCAGATATCTGGAACTGGGACAGACAGACAGAGAGGAGCAAAACAGACAGGGAGAAAAAGTCTGACGGACAAAGAGGAGAAGAATTCAGGAATTGGAGTGCGGGGTGGGGGGGTGGGGGGTGGAACATCCAGCGAATATGAAGCAGCGACGGACAGGAAAGCCGAAAGAGGGAGAATCTAGGGAAGGGAGAGTTTCTGGGAGGGTGTGGAGTGTGGAGTGAGCTTTGGCCCGGACAGACGGACAAAGTGAGAGAACAAGTGAACAAAAGAGAGAGGGAGAGAAGGCAGCCTGCACGCGCCTCACACTGCAGGGCCCTGGCCAAATACGGCTGTACCATGCAGCCCTACGCAAAACCTCTTTACAGGGCTGAGGCTGGGAGAGGGAAGGGTAGTGTGGAGGATGGAGGGAGGGAGGGAGAGAGAGAGAGGAAGGGTAGTGTGGAGGAGAGATGGATGGATGGAGGGAGGGAGGGAGGAAGGGTAGGGTAGTGTGGAGGAGAGATGGATGGAGGGAGGGAGAGGGTAGGGTAGGGTAGTGTGGAGGGGAGATGGATAGAGGGAGTGAAAGAGGAGGGTAGTGTGGAGGGGAGATGGATAGAGGGAGTGACCCAGCCTGGTAGAGAGAGCCAGCCTGGTAGAGAGAGCCAGCCTGGTAGAGAGAGCCAGCCGGGTAGAGAGAGCCAGCCGGGTAGAGAGAGCCAGCCTGGTAGAGAGAGCCAGCCTGGTAGAGAGAGCCAGCCTGGTAGAGAGAGCCAGCCGGGTAGAGAGAGCCAGCCGCTCAGCGAGGCCCACATTCCCTCTCATTGCGACAGCGCGTGTGTTTTCTAGTGCTGGTCGTCGTGACGCAGGCCGGCGCTCTGACCCAGCCGCTCCCGAGGTTTTTTTTCTCCCACCGTTGTTTTCCTTCGGCTCTGGGGCTCTGATAAACAGAATGTGCTGAGAAAGTCCAGGTGGCGCGTGTTGCAACCTCCACTTGGCCTGCGTGCCTTGCTCTGCTCCTGCACGCCAGGGCCCTCGGAGGGCGCTCGTGTAAAACGAAGGGTTGATTCGCCTTGAGATATTGTCCATGCGTCTGTGACTATATATCGTTTTGACACTGCTCAAGGTTCAAGGTTATCTTTATTATCCCAGGAGGGGGAAATTGGTTTGCAGTCAGGCCTGTGGAAACTTTAACAGTGCAGCATTAGATTGTCCTGACGTTCTGGCCTGGCCTGGCCTGGCCTTCTAATGTTCATTGGGAGGCTCTGGGGTCTGATTCTGTACTGAGATACAAAGTTCCTCAACTCATTGGTCTGGAGATTCATTTGGAGGCTCCTGAGTCTGGTGCTGTACTTTTTAGCGATGCAAAGTGCCTCAGCTCATGTGTCTGTATGCTAATACCTCTATGTCTCTCTCTCTCTTTACACTAATACCTCTATGTCTCTCTCTTTACACTAATACCTCTATGTCTCTCTCTTTACACTAATACCCCTATGTCTCTCTCTTTACACTAATACCTCTATGTCTCTTTCTTTACACTAATACCTCTGTCTCTCTCTCTCTTTACACTAATACCCCTATGTTTCTCTCTTTACACTAATACCTCTATGTCTCTTTCTTTACACTAATACCTCTATGTCTCTCTCTCTCTTTATACTAATACCTCTATGTCTCTCTCTCTCTTTACACTAATACCCCTATGTCTCTCTCTTTACACTAATACCTCTGTCTCTCTCTCTCTTTACACTAATACCCCTATGTCTCTCTCTTTACACTAATACCTCTATGTCTCTTTCTTTACACTAATACCTCTGTCTCTCTCTTTCTTTACACTAATACCTATATGTCTCTCTCTTTCTTTACACTAATACCTCTGTCTCTCTCTCTCTTTACACTAATACCTATATGTCTCTTTCTTTACACTAATACCTCTATGTCTCTCTCTTTCTTTACACTAATACCTCTGTCTCTCTCTCTCTTTACACTAATACCTATATGTCTCTTTCTTTACACTAATACCCCTATGTCTCTTTCTTTACACTAATACCTCTGTTTCTTTATTTCTTTACACTAATACCTCTGTCTTAATTCTTTGTAATTGGCTTTGTATCTTTTTCAATCCATTGGTTTTGTCTAATAATACAACCTATACGTTGCACATGTACTATATATTATGTCAGCACTGAGGGACAGCTCCATGATGGGATGGAGATGTACAGTAGTATGGCTGAAGAGGTCAGGGTCAGGGTTAGGGTCAGGGTTAGGGTTAGGGTCAGGGTTAGGGTTAGGTTACAGTAGTATGGCTGAAGAGGTTAGGGTCAGGGTTAGGGTTAGGTCACAGTAGTATGGCTGAAGAGGTCAGGGTCAGGGTTAGGGTTGGGGTTAGGTTACAGTAGTATGGCTGAAGAGGTCAGGGTTAGGGTTAGGGTTGGGGTTAGGTTACAGTAGTATGGCTGAAGAGGTCAGGGTCAGGGTTAGGGTTGGGGTTAGGTTACAGTAGTATGGCTGAAGAGGTCAGGGTTAGGGTTGGGGTTGGGGTTAGGTTACAGTAGTATGGCTGAAGAGGTCAGGGTTAGGGTTGGGGTTAGGTTACAATAGTATGGCTGAAGAGGTCAGGGCTTCTTGAGCCAACGGTTATCGCTAGTCTCTGTTAGTCTCAGGTTTGAGAAGCGGGCACACATTCACTTGCTCAAACACACACACACACACACACACACACACACACACACACACACACACACACACACACCACATAGAGAATTACACCGGCAATCATGTCTTTCTTGATGCCTTCAGGGCTCTGCACGCTGCTTCCTCTCTCCTCCATGTTGAGTGGATGGAGTGTAAGACAATGTCTGCCATGCATTATTCAGAGGGAGCGTCTGCTCTCTGAGCGAACACCGCTTGTGAGAGCAGGCCTCCTGGACGCCCCTTAAACCCTGCTGTCCTGTTTGACATTCTCCCACGGTGGACAGAGTTGGAATCGTTTGCCGGGATAAAATGGGGGGGGCAGGGGGGGGGGATAAGTGGCCGTGTGAACGGTGTCTTATGGGAGGGACACAGCCTCGGATTTCCATTTGGAACGTGCACGCCTTCTCGACCTCTCGCCCGCTTGCTCGATGACGTGCCCACTTTTGTGCATGTGGTAACAAACACACACACACACACACACACGCGCACACACACACACACTGTGATAACCTATCCACCTGACATTTACTGTCATTAATGGCATGACGCAGCACCCCTAAGTCTCATGAAATATGGATGCCTACCTCTCCCAGGGTCTGACACGTTGACTTCAGCCATAGACAGCCTTGACTGTATCTCCTGGGACAGTGACCTGCCGTCAGGCGGTGCCTGTATCACCTGTCACCATCTTTGTCTCTCTGTGTCCTCCTCCTCTGAGCCAGCCATGCTGAGGTAATGAAGTCTCTACTAAACAGCCTGTCATGGCGGCCGGCAGGTTGTCCTCCCTCCCTCCCTCCCTCCCTCCCTGCCCCCCAACAGAGACCCGATATGTTCCTGGTGGTGAGCGGAGGGGAGGAACGAGTTTAGCGGTGTTAAGCACGGGCAGTGCCAACTGGCACGGGGCAACGTTGGCAGTAGCTGCTGGTCTATTCCACCCCCCCCCCCCCCCCCCCCCCCCCCCCCCCCCTCAGCTACTACCTGGCCCTGACTGGGAACGATGTCATAATCACAAGCACGGTGTGTGTGTGTGTGTGTGTGTGTGTGTGTGTGTGTGTGTCGTAGCTGCTATTGTCGCGGGTAAGAGACCAACTGGACTCTCGAGGTAGAAGGTATTGCTTTGTGATCTTTATCTAAGAATTTGCAGTGTCGAGCCAAATTCAAAGGCACTTTGGACGTTCTTAAGCACCAAGCACTATTTTGTGTAGAGTAGACATTTTGATTCCTCCTCTTCCCCCCAGAGGTACTGTATTGTGGTGTCCAGACCTTTTTAAGCGTGTGTGTGTGTCCAGACATTTTTTAAACTTGTGTGTGTGTGTCCAGACCTTTTCCAAGATGTGTGTGTGTGTGTGTGTGTGTGTGTTTGTTTGTGAGTGTGTTTGTGCATGGGTGTGTGTGTGTGTGTGTGTGTGTCTGTGTGTCCAAGTCTGGTATGAATGTGTGTGTGTGCGTATGTGTGTGTGTTTGTTTGTGTGTGTGTTTGTGCAGGGGAGTGTATGTGTGTATGTGTGTGTGTGTGTGTGTGTGTGTGTTTGTGCATGAGAGTGTGTGTGTGTGTGTTTGTGCATGAGAGTGTGTGTGTGTGCTGCAGGCCCTCTCCGCGGCGGCCAGGGGTGGCCATTGTCTCCTGAGTGTGAGCGATGGGTCGGGCTGAGAGGAAGCCAGGGCCGCAGCAGAGGGTGGAGGTGCTGTTTGTTTGTGCTGAGTGCTATTCTCCTGGCGCGGGCGCGGGCGCTTGCAGGCCGGACAAAGGCTCTTGGAGAGGGAGATAATGTGCCAGGCCTCTCAGGGGAGAAGGTTACCCACTGGTTCAGGAGAGAGACGGAGACGGCGCCTTTCAGGGCCTCGTGAGGGAGGGAGGAGAGGCCCTCGCCAACAACGCCCTTCAATTAGCCTCGGGTCATCGGAGATGGGACGAGATGGCTGTACACACACACACACACGCACACGCACACACACACGCACACACAAAACCACATAATAGCAAACAACAACTTCAAAATGATGTATAAAAAAACACACAAACGCACATAGTAAACATAAGCGCACGCAAACCCCAAATATATTTCCCAAACCAATGAAAGGAAAAGGCTAACACTAACGCAGGCACAGGCCATTGCCAGGTGCGTTGCGGTGCAGTTTGCAATTTGGGACAAACAGCCCCCCTGCGGCTCTGACACGTAACACCAACCAGCTGCACACTGCTCCAACCGCCCCGGCTAAGATGACCCTGACGGCCTGCTGTTACCCTGACGGCCTGCTGTTACCCTGCGGCTTCCCTTTCCCAGCGCTGCCCCGGTTCTTGGGGCCCGCGAGCCTGCGTGTTCCGGAGCGGGCCAGACGTCTGCGTGAGCCCCCCCCCCCCCCTCCCCGGGTCGATGGCGATTGATCCATGCCCCGCTGTCTGAGCTCTTCCGTTCTCGGCCTGCCCGTCTCCGCCCGCGGCCCGGCTGTCAGGTCGCTCCGCTGGATCAGACACGTCCGCCTGGGCTGACATCCACCGCTAAGGTGGGGGGGTGGGGGGGTGGGGTGGGGGCGTTGAAAAGTGGTGCATGACGGGGATCCCCGTGGACTGCCATGGATAAGGGGGCCAATCGAAAAAGAAGAACAGCCGGGGGCCAATCGTTCCGTAATGTGTCGTACAGGGGCGCGGCGAAGCTCACATTGGACGATGGGTTGTCACGGAGACGGGTGGCCTCGATGTGTCGGTCTAATCGGGCCGCTGGACACACTGTCATTCTGGAGCCTGCGCTGACTGACAGGACAGAACCACGGAGGGGCAGGGGCGGGAGGGGGGGAGGGGGGGGGGGGGGCTGGCACCTGCTGCCTTCACTGTGGAGCAGCAGAGACTAATGGATCGGCAGTGACCTTGGGTGCTGTGCCGTTCCACAGTGAGGCAGGGGAGGAATGGAAAGAGAGAGGAGAGAAAGCAATATGATTCAAACAGGGCCTTGACCTGATCTGCAGTGCTGCGTGTTCATGTATGTATGTGTGTGTGTGTGTGTGTGTGTGTGTGTGTGTGTTGCTCTGCAGCTGTTGAGTGCCTGAGTGTCTATCATCCAAACATGTCTTTAAAAATAAATGTATACCTCTATCTTTATGTCCGTTTCTCATTCTCAAATACTTCTTTTTTTCTGCCATTAAGCAGTTGGTTTCCCTCTCTCTCTCTCTCTCTCTCTCTCTCTCTCTCTCTCTCTCTCTCTCTCTCTCTCTCTCCCTCTCTTCCTCTGTATCTCTTTGTCTCTCTCTCTCTCGGTTTCTCTCTCTTTGTCTCTCTTTCAGCTCAGGGTCTCTGCTCTATTATCTTTAATGATCTGCTTGTTTGGGGAAGCTGAGCTGAATTTTTCCATGAATTACTGTTAGGATCATTCTGAGGTGGGGCCCATCCCTCACAATCTCCCTTCATCCTTGAGGAGGTCTGTCCCGCCACTGTGAATAGACAGTAACACACACACACACTCACACACACACACACACACACACACACACACACACACACACACACACACACACACACACACACACACACACACACACACACACACACAGAGAAGAGACAAGACACTGCTGCAGTGGCAGGCCCACCGGAGACAGAGCATTCCATACAGGCTGCGGCCATTAAAAAGAACCAGTTGTTCAGCTTGTCAAACTACAGTATTCTCACTTCAGAGCTGAATTGACTCTGCCGATCCAGCAAAGAAAGATGTTATTATTTTTTAAAGCATCTGAGTTCTTGATTTACCTTAAATTGCGAGGGAGGTGCAGGGATATTTCAAGGTAAAACGTGCACACTGAGACCTTTGAAAGTATTTATAAGGATCCTTTTTGGTCTGGAGCAAACACATATGTTTTCACATAAACACGGTAGTTTCTTTTTCCATTCCTGAGTGTCTCTGCCTATTTGCCCACTCACCTCGGTGATTTGATTCACCTCCACTGTCTTGCTTGAGTGAGTTTAAACAAATCATAAGAGCTCCCTGCTTAGTTGTGTTTACTTTTGGTCCTAAAATCCACCCTGTCCCCCATGATTCACGAGGCTTAATGTTCTTGGGGTCTAAATTAGTCTTTGAGCGGTAACTCATTGACTTCCCATCGGCCTAAGCAACCTGTAGCTGCCCTTCAATAGAGGCCATTGATTTGAGCCGTGGCGGGAATGGACTCCTCTGGCTCCGATGCTGTGGTTCGCTTGGCGATTACGTAACGTTTCGGGAGCCATCTTTGTTAGTGAGGCCTGTGTCCTCTTGACCCGGACACAACGCTCACACAGGGCTATAGAGAGAGAGAGAGAGAGAGAGAGAGAGAGAGAGAGGAGGGGGTGACAGGGAGTCCAAGGCAAAAGCGGGCGCTATTGACCCGCCCATTGTTTCGGCTCAAGGAGACAAAATGGAAGTCGATGTTAGTGAGGGGGTGGATGGGATTAGCAGCGTGATGGAATCGGCGAGCCACACGTCAGTGTGTGTGTGTGTGTGTGTGTCTGCTTGGTCCGACTCCCTGCCTGGTGGGTGGGTGTTCCACCTTGCAGGGAGCAAAGCGTGTGGGTGACAGAGCCAGGCTTGGCTGGCAGGACAGTGTGATGCCCTCTGCCTGGCCGGGGCTCAGGCCCAGGGCGCCCCGCTGGCAGCTGGATGATGTGGTTAAGAACGGCCACCAGCACTTAGCCCAGTCTCCTGACACGAAAACAAGCACACACCATAGAACACACACCATAGAACACACACACACACCATAGAACACACACTACAGGACACACACCATAGAACACACACCATAGAACACACACCATAGAACACACACACACCATAGAACACACACTACAGGACACACGCCATAGGACACACACCATAGAACACACACCATAGAACACACCATAGAACACACACCATAGAACACACACACACCATAGAACACACACTACAGGACACACGCCATAGGACACACACCATAGGACACACACCATAGAACGCACAACATAGAACACACAGCAAAGGACACACAGCAAAGGACACACCATAGAACACACAACATAGGACACACACCATAGAACACACACCATAGGACACACACCATAGAACACACACCATAGGACACACAACATATGATACACACCATAGAACATACACTATAGAACACACACCATAGGACACACAGCAAAGGACACACACCATAGAACACACACCATAGGACACACCATAGGACACACACCATAGAACACACACTTGTTATGGTGCGATCCTCTTACACTGACGGACGCGGGTGGCACACTTTCAGCTCTCAGCCAAAAGAAAGCCAACCAGGAGGAGTGTACTGAGAGAGGATTTGGTTGTGGAACAGGTTGGCACATTGCGAATGCTAGCTGCCAGGGTTGGTTTGGCCTGTGTGTGTGTGTGTGTGTGTGTGTGTGTGTGTCTGTGTCTGTGTGTGTGTGTGTGTGTGTGTGTGTGTGTGTGTGTGTGTGTGTGTGTGTGTGTGTGTGTGTGTGTGTGTGTGGAATACACAGAACACACACAGGCCTTTCGACGGTCTCGGTCCCCTCTGAGCGAAGGCGAGTGTTCTAGATGGCACTTGATGGAAAAGGAGAAGTTATCACCGGCGTGAGCCAAAGTGATGTTTCTCATTATGGAGAATAGATAGGCCATTAGAGGAGACCTCTGCACAGCAGGCGGACAGCGGCACGGCTCACAGCAAACCCCTGAGGCCGCCAGAAGGCACAGGGGAAGAGGAGGAAGAGAGGGAGGAGGAGGAGGAGGGAGAGGAAGAGGTGGAGAGGAGGAGGGAGAGGAGGAGGAACAGGGATGGTGGGAACAGGCTGCTAGAGCGAATCATGGAAACAGGATCTGAGGAAAGTCATTTATTTCTGTCTCTTATTTTCTCTCTCTCTCATTTTCCCTCTTGATCCCTCGTCATTCATTCTTTTTCTCTTTTTCTCTGTCTGTCTTTTTCTGCATCCATCTCTCGCTGTTGTTCTCTCGCTGCATCCCTCTCTCTCTCTCTCTCTCTCTCTCTCTCTCTCTCTCTCTCTCTCTCTCTCTCTCTCTCTCTCTCGCTCTCTCTCTGTCTTTGTTTAAAAGTCCTTGGGACTTCCCCTGGCCCTCGACTCATTCCCTTTTCAAGTAGGCCTTATGTTTAATACATCACATCAGGATCGTGCTGGCGGACCTCATTTGCAACGTGAGGAGTCCAACGTCCCCTGCTGTGATGAAGGGCTAGCCTCCACTTCCTCCTTGGTCTCATGGCGTGGACAGATACAGAGCTTTGGGTAGTCTTGGATCTTTTCACCATGGGAGTCCATCAAAGCGTCTTTTCCTGAGCTCCGGATCAAGCCTGTTGGGACCGCGGAGCATTCCGCTCCTTGACACTTCCCACTTGGTGTGGAGCTTTGTCAGCCTCCAGGGGGACTGTGCTTCTCTGTGCGACCACAGACGCTGTGTGTGTGTGTGTGTGTGTGTGTATGTGTGTATGTGTGTGTGTGTGTGTGTGTGTGTGTGTGTGTGTGTGTGTCTTTGCGAGCCACCCGCCACCTTGGGTCCCTTCCAAACGGCTGTGACTGTAGCTGAGCATGTGTTTTGCTCTGCAGACTTTGCATGGTCTGATCTGTTGGCAAAAGGCTTATCAGAGAGATTCTGCAGCTGCAGACAGGCTTTTCTGGCCTGTCCTTGTGTGTGTATCTGTGTGTGTGTGTGTGTGTGGGGGGGGGGGGGGGGGGGGGGGGGCTGCACGTGCACTCATGTGTACATGTGTTTCTGTCTCCTCAGGTCTGAAGACCTACCTGATCTCGGGGAGGAGGGTGGAGCAGTCCTACTGCAGCTGTTCCCAGCCGGGCCTAGGGGGTCAGGGGGAGTCCCTCTGCCATACCCCTCAGGACAACACCCCTGACGGGGGCCCCTCTGCCTGCGCCTTGCCCCCGGGGGCCACAGACAGAGCCAAGGTGAGGCCCCAAGGCAGCTGTTGGGTGTTTAGTGTGTGTGTGTGTGTATATATGTGGTGTTTGTGTGTGTGTGTGTGTGTGTGTGTGTGTGTGTGTGTGTGTGTGTGTGTGTGTGTGTGTGTGTTTGAGCACGTGAATGTGTGCCCGCTTCTCAAACCTGAGACTAACAAACGCAAGAAGCCTTGACCTCTTCAGCCATACTACTGTAACCTAACCCAGACCCTAACCCTGACCCTGACCTCTTCAGCCATACTACTGTAACCTAACCCTAACCCTGACCTCTTCAGCCATACTACTGTAACCTAACCCCAACCCTAACCCTGAGCCTGACCTCTTCAGCCATACTACTGTAACCTAACCCCAACCCTAACCCTGACCCTGACCTCTTCAGCCATACTACTGTAACCTAACCCTAACCCTGACCTCTTCAGCCATACTACTGTAACCTAACCCCAACCCTAACCCTGAGCCTGACCTCTTCAGCCATACTACTGTAACCTAACCCCAACCCTAACCCTGACCCTGACCTCTTCAGCCATACTACTGTAACCTAACCCCAACCCTAACCCTGACCCTGACCTCTTCAGCCATACTACTGTAACCTAACCCTAACCCCAACCCTAACCCTGACCCTGACCTCTTCAGCCATACTACTGTAACCTAACCCCAACCCTAACCCTGACCTCTTCAGCCATACTACTGTAACCTAACCCTGACCCTAACCCTGATCCCCATCCCATCATGGAGCTGTCCCTCAGCCCTCCTCCACTCCCACACGTCCTCCTCCTCCTCCTCTCCTGCTTCAAGGGGAACCTCCCGGCCATCACTACGGCCTCGTTACGGGGGCCGGGACAGGGCCACCTCTTAAAGCTCCTAAGCACCAGACCAGGGTGGTGGTATCACCCTCCACCCCCCTCTCTCTTAAAGCTCCTAAGCACCAGACCAGGGTGGTGGTATCACCCTCCACCCCCCTCTCTCTTAAAGCTCCTAAGCACCAGACCAGGGTGGTGGTATCACCCTCCACCCCCCTCTCTCTTAAAGCTCCTAAGCACCAGACCAGGGTGGTTGTATCACCCTCCACCCCCCTCTCTCTTAAAGCTCCTAAGCACCAGACCAGGGTGGGGGGGTGGGGGGCACAGCTACACGGTATCACCCTCCACCCTCTCTCTCTCTCTCTCTCTCTCTCTCTCTCTCTCTCTCTCTCTCTCTTCACGCAGCCTTGCTTTGACCAGGGTGGGGGGGTGGGGGGGTTGTGTCTCATTAGCCTGAAGGATGAAGGAAGTGCGGAGAAGAAAGGAAAGGATAGGGGTGGGGGGGGGGGGTGCTGAATAAGGGCGGTCTGCAGGGTCCTTGGCACGTTAATGAGATAACTCACGGTGGGAGACGAGAAGCCCTTCACTCCCTGTAAGGCCTAATGAGGCCCCTTTGAAGCTCCCTCAATGGCCGTCTTCATCCTCTGCACGGCGCGCACGCACACAACCAGGCCGCCACGCTCCGCTGGGCGCCACATAGGTAAAGGCATGTGTCCACAAGGGGGGGGGGCAACGGTTGCCGGGGGGATGGACCGGCCCGGTCGGTTTGCCACCTTGCCGTTTGTGCTCGGGGCCCCGCCGGGAATCCGGACGGAAACCAAGTCGGCTGGGCCGTCCGCCTTCCGCTACGTTTTACCACTGCGTGTGTCTGTGCAGAGGGAACGCACACACACACACACACACACACACACACACACACACACACACACACATACACACTCCACAGGAGATTAATCAACCAATCAACTGTCAGAGTCAGGCTAGTATGCAAGTCTGCCGGTGACGAGAACACAAAAGATTCGCAGCCCTATCCCAGTTGTTACGGACTCTGGATTTGGCCTCTCGGTCACAAGGCGTGAGTCCTGTTGTAATGTCCATTCCCCTACGACTTACCTCACTAAATAGTTTCTGAGCTCTATGAAGCCACACGTAGGGCAATCAAAAACGAACCGGCCCAAACATTCTATATAGCTTTCAAAACAGATCGGTGGACCTCCAGGGCAACTGAAGGTTACCAGACAGTGATTGCCCACAATATTTTCAACTGGGAGATTAAAAGCTCAGTGCTATGAACCAGTCCTGTATGTGAGTACCACAAAAAGCACTCTTTACTTCTCTACTTCAGCCTATGTATACGGTAGATTTGGTTTGTTTAAATGATCAAGTCACACCTTTTATTTCGAAAAATCATTCGTCGATTTTGTGTCATATTGGTATAAATAAACAAAATCCCAAATATGCAACTTAAAAAAGGTGACATGGCAATGTTTTTTCCCCGCCTATGTACAAAATCTACCGAGGCCGACCCCAAATCAGGATACGAACGGAACAGTGGCCTGGTTGACCGGTGGCACCCCCAATGTGGACACATCTAGCTATCTCAAAATACAGCACATATTACTAATGCCTGTTTGAAGAGTGTGTGGGGGTTTGTTTGTGCGTGTGCGTTTGCTCCTCTGCGTCCACTCTTGAATACCTACCTTTCACAGCACGCTGTTCTGCTGTGTTTAGGAGGCAGTGGGTCACTGTCCACTCTCATTTATACCACAGTATACCTCTATCTTTAGGTCCGTTTCTCATTCTCAAATGCTTCTTTTTTCTTCTGCCACTAAGCAGTTGGCTTCCCTTGGTTGGTTTTCTTCTTCGCTCCCGTGCAGCGGGGGGTCATTCATTCTTTTTCTCTATCTGTACTTTTCTCGCCGTTGTTCTCTCTCTCTCTCTCTCTCTCTCTCTCTCTCTCTCTCTCTCTCTCTCTCTCTCTCTCTCTCTCTCTCTCTCTCTCTCGCTCTCACCCCATCCCTCTGTCCTACGTGGCGAGAGAGGGAGAGAGGAGAACAAAGACGACAGAGCCTGAGGGGAAGTGCCTACAGTATCTCCTTCTCTGCCTCTCGACAGGGCCCGGCCATTGTTGCGGGGATTGTCTCCATGAATCAAACGATGTTGAACCGCCATTGAAGGGAGGATGAGTCGGAACACTTCTTAGGGTCGTCCAATTAGCGCTGGAAGAATAGGACAGGACAAATGATTTTGTTTCAGAACCACTGGTATTTTTTTTTTCTTTTCCTCTCTCTTTCTCTCGCTCTCCCTCTCCCTGTCACCCCCTCTCTCTTTCTCTCCCTCTCCCTCCCCTCTCTTTCTCTCCCTCTCCCTGTCACCCCCTCTCTCTTTCTCTCACTCTCCCTCTCCCTGTCACCCCCTCTCTCTTTCTCTGTCTCTCCCTCTCCCTGTCACTGCCCTCTCTTCTTCTCCCTCTCCATGTCACCCCCTCTCTCTTTCTCTCCCTCTCCCTGTCACCCCCTCTCTCTTTCTCTGTCTCTCCCTGTCACCCCCTCTCTCTTTCTCTGTCTCTCCCTCTCCCTCTCCATGTCACTCCCTTTCTCTTTCTCTCCCTCTCCCTCTCCATGTCACTCCCTCTCTCTTTCTCTCCCTCTCCCTGTCACCCCCTCTCTCTTTCTCTGTCTCTCCCTCTCCCTGTCACTCCCTCTCTCTTTCTCTCCCTCTCCCTCTCCCTGTCACCCCCTTTCTTTCTCGTGTTCGGCGGCCTATCTCTCTCTTTCTCTTCTCATCTGTCGCTCCCCATCTGTCTATCATCTATTGCTGTACTCGTCCTCTCTCTCTTTTTCTCTGTCTCTTTTTCTCTATTCCCCGCTCCCTTCATTCGTCCTTCTCGTTCTCACACCGTTCCCTCCCTCCCTCCCTCCCTCCCTCCCTCCCTCCCTCCCTCCCCCCAGTCCCCCTGTCTATCCTGCAGCGTGGTGCTGATGCCCGGGGAGGCTCAGGTGCCAGAGGAAGGGCCGCTGCACAACGGCTGCCATGACGACCGCAAGACCAATAGTAGCAAGGTTAGCTTCGCAGCGCCGAGAAACTCAGGCCGAAGGCTCTTCAACGTTGATCCCATTCAGTCCCCCTCACCAAAGCCACTGCCCGCATCCAATCAGCAATGATGAGACAAATAGGATTTAATGTCAGCTAATCCAACTAACCAACCTAATCACATTCTTTTTAATCTTGTTATGTGTGTTGTGATAAATCCTTTATTTATTTATACTAAACAATATAGACTACCTAAACCATGAATTCATTTCTCCTATTTACCTACACTGCAAAAAACGAAATCTAACCAAGACCCAATATGTTGTATCAAGCCAATATGTCCAATATTTCTTAATATAAGACACATTATTATTTTACTTATTTCAAGCCATACTTATCAAGATCATTTTCTTGTCCTATTGGCAGATAATTTAGCTTGATTGTTTACGTTTATCTCTTAAAGTCCCCCTCCCATGAAAATCAAGTTTTGAACGTTGTTGACATGTCCCTGTGGTGTTTTTCATGTGACATAAGACATATCAAGAGCAAAATAAGCAGCCAACTCCATGGCTGAGCGTTTCTGCTTGGAAGATACAGTGCGCCAAGGACAGTCTCAAACGGGCGAGTTCAGACAAGCCAGATTTGTGACGTCACACATTTTTAAGAAACCAATTTCGGTCATGGGCGGGGTTCAATGGTGAGCCAGTATTCGTGGCGACAGAGGAGGGGGTGGGGGCGGGGCGGGTATCCCTATGGAGGGGGCGGGGCGACTCAGATACAAGGCATTTGTAATGAGGCAGAAGGAAAGGATTACATATAAAGGATTTTAACAAGGTGATTGAACATACAGTATTTAGCAGAAAAAACTTAACAGACATGATTTCTATGTTTAAGCAGAACCTTTGAGGTGTTTTATAACACGATTGGAGGGGTACTTTAAATTCCATATGTTATTTCTCATTTTTTGTGAGGCATTTTTTTTGCAGTGTACCCTACCCGACCTTTTCCTCCACAGGACACCTCCTCTCTGAAATGTCCCCTGGGGGACCCCGTAGGACGCAGCCCCAAAGCCTTAAACGGCCTGCTGGGCCCCCGTCTGGAGGAGCCCCTGACCAACAGCCAGACGTCGCTGTGCGAGATGCTCCAGGAGAAGGAGAGGAAGTGGGGGGGCGGGGCCATGGCCATGGGGGCGGGCATGGACCACTCGGCCCTCATTCCCCTGCGCTCCAAGAACTTCCGGGAGCGGAGCGACGCTCACTTTGTGGACGTCATCAAGGAGGACAGGTGAGAGAGAGAGGGGGGGGGGGGGGCCTGTACACTGCGGGTTTACATCCAGGAAACACAGCCTTCCAGATTCTCCCTTTGAAATAGGTGTTGCGTCAGATGTAACCCATGTGAAAATTGGAAAAGTATTTTAGAAATTCCCTATTCTTTCATATTTCTTGAGGACTGTGGTGTAGTAGTGCACAGGTTAGCTGTAGTAGCTGTTGTGTAGTAGCACAGGTTAGCAGTGGTAGCTGTTGTGTAGTAGCACAGGTTAGCTGTGGTAGCTGTTGTGTAGTAGCACAGGTTAGCTGTGGTTGATGGAGTGCTTGTTCCTACTGTTTGTGTGTGTGTGTCTGACAGCCTGATGAAGGACTACTTCTTTAAGCCGCCCATCCACACGCTGAGCCACACCTTCCTGGACAAGACCCTGGAGTCTGCCTACCGCACTAGCTACCAGGAGGAGGTTGGTGTTTCTGGCTGTGTGTGTGTGTGTGTGTGTGTGTGTGTGTGTGTATATGTGTGTCTCTCTCTCTGTGTGTGTGTGTGTGTGTGTGTGTGTGTGTGTGTGTGTGCGGCCCGCCCATCACTCTATCTTGTCCTTGGATCTGCCGGTTCTCATTTTTGTCTGTCTAACCGGCTACGCCTACCTGTCGGTCAGTCATCCGTTCCACGAGACTGGCATAGATGGCACACCTCATTGCCTGTGTCAGTGGCTCTGTTTGTGTCAGTAGCTCTGTCTGTGTGTGTCGCTCTGTCTGTGTAAGTGGCTCTGACTGTGTCAGTGGCTCTGTCTGTGTGTGTCGCTCTGTCTGTGTACTACGCTCTGTTTGTGTCAGTGGCTCTGTCTGTGTGTGTTGCTCTGTCTGTGTACGTTGCTCTGTCTGTGTCAGTGGCTCTGTCTGTGTGTGTTGCTCTGTCTGTGTACGTCGCTCTGTCTGTGTCAGTGGCTCTGTCTGTGTGTGTCGCTCTGTCTGTGTGTGTCGCTCTGTCTATGTGTGTCGCTCTGTCTGTGTCAGTGGCTCTGTCTGTGTCCGTGGCTCTGTCTGTGTCCGTGGCTCTGTCTGTGTGTGTCGCTCTGTCTGTGTCCGTGGCTCTGTCTGTGTCCGTGGCTCTGTCTGTGTGTGTCGCTCTGTCTGTGTCCGTGGCTCTGTCTGTGTGCGTCGCTCTGTCTGTGTCAGTGGCTCTGTCTGTGTCCGTGGCTCTGTCTGTGTCCGTGGCTCTGTCTGTCCTTTTGTCCCACTTCTGGTTGTGTTGGTGTGTCTCTTCACCTGTAATGATAATTCAGGACTGCGGCAAAGAGGAGCCACTGCAGGGCCTCTCTTAAGACAGTCGTGTTAGCCTGCACTGCCCCCTGCTGGTGTGCCCTCATAACGACACTGACATATCAATCGTGAGACAGGAAGATTCAGAGTTTGTTAGGATTAGCATTGTCATGAGGTTCATTTTCAAATTGTTTATTACCTTTTCATACAACAGCCATTTTTGCTGCTTTTGGTTTTACCTCTTTTCTCCCACCCATCCAATCCTTTTTCTACCTTCCTCCCCTCCTGTTCTTTCCTCTCAACTCTCTCACCATCTGTCGTCGTCCCCCCCCCCCCCCCCCCCCCCCCCCCCCCCCCCCCCTCCGTCTCCTCCAGGTGGAGACCCTGGCGGCGGTGCAGACCTTTGCCAGCCCCACCTTCAGCTCCTTCCTGGACATGGTGCTGTGCTTCTCTGTGTTCCTGGCCCTCTCCCTGGCCTGCTTCCTCCGGCCCCTGCTGCTCTCCCAGAGCCTGCCCACCCCGGCCCTGGTGCTGGCCACCACCCTGGCCCTGCTGGAGGCCCTGGCCCTGCTACTGGCCATACGGTGAGGGACGCCAGGCAGGCAGGCAGGCAGGCAGGCAGGCAGGCAGGCAGGCAGGCAGGCAGGGAGGGAGGGAGGGAGGGAGGGAGAGAGAGAGAGAGAGAGAGAGAGAGAGAGAGAGAGAGAGAGAGAGAGAGAGAGAGAGAGAGAGAGAGAGAGAGAGAGAGAGAGAGAGAGAGAGAGAGAGAGAGAGAGAGAGAGAGAGAGAGAGAGAGAGAGAGAGAGAGACCGAGACCCGAGGTAGGAAGAGAGAGATGGAGAGTGAGAGGGAAGGGAAGAAAGGATATTCTGTGGAAAGAGGTGAGAGTGGAGGAAGGGAAGGAGAGGCATGTGTGTGGATCCCTATGACAGGAGGACAAGTACAGGGATGTTAAGAAGAGGAGGAATAATACAGGGATGTTAAGAAGAGGAGGAATAATACAGGGATGTTAAGAAGAGGAGGAATAATACAGGATTGTTAAGAAGAGGAAGAATAATGCAGTGATGTTAAGAAGAGGAGGAATAATACAGGGATGTTAAGAAGAGGAGGAATAATACAGGGATGTTAAGAAGAGGAGGAATAATACAGGGATGTTAAGAAGAGGAGGAATAGTACAGGGATGTTAAGAAGAGGAGGAATAATACAGGGATGTTAAGAAGAGGAGGAATAATACAGGGATGTTAAGAAGAGGAAGAATAGTACAGGGATGTTAAGAAGAGGAGGAATAGTATAGGGATGTTAAGAAGAGGAGGAATAATGCAGGGATGTTAAGAAGAGGAGGAATAATACAGGGATGTTAAGAAGAGGAGGAATAATACAGGGATGTTAAGAAGAGGAGGAATAATACAGGGATGTTAAGAAGAGGAGGAATAATACAGGGATGTTAAGAAGAGGAGGAATAATACAGGGATGTTAAGAAGAGGAGGAATAATACAGGGATGTTAAGAAGAGGAGGAATAATACACGGATGTTAAGAAGAGGAGGAATAGTACAGGGATGTTAAGAAGAGGAGGAATAATACAGGGATGTTAAGAAGAGGAGGAATAATACAGGGATGTTAAGAAGAGGAGGAATAGTACAGGGATGTTAAGAAGAGGAGGAATAATACAGGGATATTAAGAAGAGGAGGAATAATACAGGGATGTTAAGAAGAGGAGGAATAGTACAGGGATGTTAAGAAGAGGAGGAATAGTACAGGGATGTTAAGAAGAGGAGGACAAGTACAGGGATGTTAAGAAGAGGAGGAATAATGCAGGGATGTTAAGAAGAGGAGGAATAGTAAAGGGATGTTAAGAAGAGGAGGAATAATACAGGGATGTTAAGAAGAGGAGGAATAATACAGGGATGTTTAGAAGAGGAGGAATAGTACAGGGATGTTAAGAAGAGGAGGACAAGTACAGGGATGTTAAGAAGAGGAGGAATAATACAGGGATGTTAAGAAGAGGAGGAATAATACAGGGATGTTAAGAAGAGGAGGAATAATACAGGGATGTTAAGAAGAGGAGGAATAGTACAGGGTTGTTAAGAAGAGGAGGAATAGTACAGGGATGTTAAGAAGAGGAGGAATAATACAGGGATGTTAAGAAGAGGAGGAATAATACAGGGATGTTAAGAAGAGGAGGAATAATAAAGGGATGTTAAGAAGAGGAGGACAAGTACAGGGATGTTAAGAGGAAGAATAATACAGGGATGTTAAGAAGAGGAGGAATAGTACAGGGACCTTAAGAAGAGGAGGAATAATACAGGGATGTTAAGAAGAGGAGGAATAATACAGGGATGTTAAGAAGAGGAGGAATAGTACAGGGATGTTAAGAAGAGGAGGAATAGTACAGGGATGTTAAGAAGAGGAGGAATAATACAGGGATGTTAAGAAGAGGAGGAATAATACAGGGATGTTAAGAAGAGGAGGAATAGTACAGGGATGTTAAGAAGAGGAGGAATAATACAGGGATGTTAAGAAGAGGAGGAATAATACAGGGATGTTAAGAAGAGGAGGACAAGTACAGGGATGTTAAGAAGAGGAGGAATAATACAGGGATGTTAAGAAGAGGAGGAATAATACAGGGATGTTAAGAAGAGGAGGAATAGTACAGGGCTGTTAAGAAGAGGAGGAATAATACGGGGATGTTAAGAAGAGGAGGAATAGTACAGGGATGTTAAGAAGAGGAGGAATAGTACAGGGATGTTAAGAAGAGGAGGAATAATACAGGGATGTTAAGAAGAGGAGGAATAATACAGGGATGTTAAGAAGAGGAGGAATAGTACAGGGATGTTAAGAAGAGGAGGAATAATACAGGGATGTTAAGAAGAGGAGGAATAATACAGGGATGTTAAGAAGAGGAGGAATAGTAAAGGGATGTTAAGAGGAGGAATAGTACAGGGATGTTAAGAAAGGAGGAATAATACAGGGATTTAAGAAGAGAGGAATAATACAGGGATGTTAAGAAGAGGAGGAATAATGCAGGGATGTTAAGAAGAGGAGGAATAGTAAAGGGATGTTAAGAAGAGGAGGAATAGTACAGGGATGTTAAGAAGAGGAGGAATAATACAGGGATGTTAAGAAGAGGAGGAATAGTAAAGGGATGTTAAGAAGAGGAGGAATAGTACAGGGATGTTAAGAAGAGGAGGAAATCAGGGATGTTAAGAAGAGGAGGAATAATACAGGGATGTAAGAAGAGGAGGAATAGTACAGGATGTTAAGAAGAGGAATAGTACAGGGATTTAAGAAGAGGAGGACAAGTACAGGGATGTTAAGAAGAGGAGGAATAATACAGGGATGTTGACAGATGAGGAGGATAATACAGGGGATGTTTAAGACAAGAGGAGGAATAGTACAGGGATGTTAGAAGAGGAGGAATAGACAGGGATGTTAAGAAGAGGATGAATAATACAGGGATGTTTAAGAAGAGGAGGATAAGTACAGGGATGTTAAGCAAAGAGGGAGGAATAGTACAGGGATGTTGAAGAAGAGGAGGAATAATAAAGGGATGTTTAAGAAGAGGGAGGAATAATACAGGGATGTTAAAGAAGAGGAGGAATAGTACAAGGGATGTTAATAGAGGAGGAATAGTACAGGGACTGTTTACGTAAGAAGGAGGAATAAGTACAGGGGATGTTAAGAAGAGGAGGATAATACAGGGATGTTAAGAAGCAGGAGGAATAATGCAGGGATGTTAAGAAGAGGAGAAGTAAGGAGTTAAGAAGAGGAGGAATAGTACAGGGATGTTAAGAAGAGGAGGAATAATACAGGGATGTTAAGAAGAGGAGGAATAGTACAGGGAATGTTACGAAGAGGAGGAAGTAGTACAGGGATGTTAAGAAGAGGAGGAATAATACAGGGATGTTAAGAGAGGAGGAATAATACAGGGATGTTAAGAAGAGGAGGAATAGTACAGGGATGTTAAGAAGAGGAGGAATAATACAGGGATGTTTAAGAAGAGGAGGAATATACAGAGGATGTTAAGAAGAGGGAGGAATAATACAGGGATGTTAAGAAGAGGAGGAATAATACAGGGATGTTAAGAAGGAGGAATAGTACAGGGATGTTAAGAAGAGGAGGAATAATACAGGGATGTTAAGAAGAGGAGGAATAATACAGGGATGTTAAGAAGAGGAGGAATAGTACAGGGATGTTAAGAAGAGGAGGAATAATACAGGGATGTTAAGAAGAGGAGGAATAATACAGGGATGTTAAGAAGAGGAGGAATAATACAGGGATGTTAAGAAGAGGAGGAATAATACAGGGATGTTAAGAAGAGGAGGAATAATACAGGATTGTTAAGAAGGAGGAGGAATAGTAAAGGGATGTTAAGAAGAGGAGGAATAGTACAGGGATGTTAAGAAGAGGAGGAATAATACAGGATGTTAAGAAGAGGAGGAATAATACAGGGATGTTAAGAAGAGGAGAATATACAGGGATGTTAAGAAGGAGGAATAATACAGGATGTTAAGAGGAGGAATAGTACAGGGATGTTAAGAAGAGGAGGAATAGTAAAGGGATGTTAAGAAGAGGAGGAATAATACAGGGATGTTAAGAAGAGGAGGAATAATACAGGGATGTTAAGAAGAGGAGGAATAATACAGGGATGTTAAGAAGAGGAGGAATAGTACAGGGATGTTAAGAAGAGGAGGAATAGTACAGGGATGTTAAGAAGAGGAGGAATAGTACAGGGACCTTAAGAAGAGGAGGAATAATACAGGGATGTTAAGAAGAGGAGGAATAGTAAAGGGATGTTAAGAGGAGGAATAGTACAGGGATGTTAAGAAGAGGAGGAATAATACAGGGATGTTAAGAAGAGGAGGAATAATACAGGGATGTTAAGAAGAGGAGGAATAATACAGGGATGTTAAGAAGAGGAGGAATAGTACAGGGATGTTAAGAAGAGAGGAATAGTACAGGGATGTTAAGAAGAGGAGGAATAATACAGGGATGTTAAGAAGAGGAGGAATATACAGGGATGTTAAAGAGGAATAATACAGGGATGTTAAGAAGAGTAGGAATAATAAGGGATGTTAAGAAGAGGAGGAATAATACAGGATTGTTAAGAAGAGGAGAATAATACAGGATGTTAAGAAGAGGAGGAATAATCAGGGATTTAAGAGAGGAGGAATAGTACAGGGATGTTAAGAAGAGGAGGAATAGTACAGGGATGTTAAGAAGAGGATAATACAGGGATGTTAAGAAGAGGAGGAATAGTACAGGGATGTTAAGAAGAGGAGGAATAATACAGGGATGTTAAGAAGAGAGGAAATACAGGGATGTTAAGAAGAGGAGGAATAATACAGGATGTTAGAAGGAGGAATAATACAGGGATGTTAAGAAGAGGAGGAATAATAATGTTTTAAGAAGAGGAGGAATAATACAGGGATGTTAAGAAGAGGAAAAAATACAGGGATGTTAAGAAGATGAGGAGAGATTAATACAGGGATGTTAAGAAGAGGAGGGAATAGTACAGGGATGTTAAGAAGAGGAGGAATAATACAGGGGATTGTTAAGAAGAGGAGGAATAATACAGGGATGTTAAGAAGAGGAGGAATATACAGGGATGTTAAGAAGAGGAGGAATAGTACAGGGATGTTTAAGAAGAGGAGGAATAATACAGGGATGTTAAGAAGAGGAGGAATAAGTACAGGGAGGTTAAGAGAGGAGGAAAAGTACAGGGGATGTTAAGAAGAGGAGGGAATAATACAGGGATGTTAAGAAGGGAGGAATAAGTAAAGGGATGTTAGAAGAGGAGGAATAGTACAGGGATGTTAGAGAGGAGGAATAATCAGGGATGTTAGAAAGAGGAGGAATAATACAGGGATGTTAAGAAGAGGAGGAATAATACAGGGGATGTTAAGAAGAGGAGGAATAGTACAGGGATGTTAAGAAGAGGAGGAATAATACAGGGATGTTAAGAAGAGGAGAATAATACAGGGATGTTAAGAAGAGGAGGAATAAGTACAGGGATGTTAGAAGAGGAGGAATAGTACAGGGATGTTAAGAAGAGGAGGAATAATACAGGGATGTTAAGAAGAGGAGGAATAATACAGGGATGTTAAGAAGAGGAGGAATAATACAGGGATGTTAAGAAGAGGAGGAATAATACAGGGATGTTAAGAAGAGGAGGAATAGTACAGGGATGTTAAGAAGAGGAGGAATAATACAGGGATGTTAAGAAGAGGAGGAATAGTAAAGGGATGTTAAGAGGAGGAATAGTACAGGGATGTTAAGAAGAGGAGGAATAGTACAGGGATGTTAAGAAGAGGAGGAATAATACAGGGATGTTAAGAAGAGGAGGAATAATACAGGGATGTTAAGAAGAGGAGGAATAATACAGGAATGTTAAGAAGAGGAGGAATAATACAGGGATGTTAAGAAGAGGAGGAATAGTACAGGGATGTTAAGAAGAGGAGGAATAATACAGGGATATTAAGAAGAGGAGGAATAATAAAGGGATGTTAAGAAGAGGAGGAATAATACAGGGATGTTAAGAAGAGGAGGAATAGTACAGGGATGTTAAGAAGAGGAGGAATAATACAGGGATGTTAAGAAGAGGAGGAATAGTAAAGGGATGTTAAGAGGAGGAATAGTACAGGGATGTTAAGAAGAGGAGGAATAATACAGGGATGTTAAGAAGAGGAGGAATAATACAGGGATGTTAAGAAGAGGAGGAATAATACAGGGATGTTAAGAAGAGGAGGAATAATACAGGGATGTTAAGAAGAGGAGGAATAGTACAGGGATGTTAAGAAGAGGAGGAATAATACAGGGATGTTAAGAAGAGGCTCTCTAGTTTCACCTTACCTGGATGGCTATGATTTGTACTACATAACCCCCCTCCCATAGTACCCTCCATGTACCCCCCCCCCCCCCCCCACACACCTCCCCCCCTCCCATAGTACCCTCCATGTAACCCCACCTTTCCCCCTCCCATAGTACCCTCCATGTACCCCCCCCCCCCCCACACACCTCCCCCCCTCCCGTAGTACCCTCCATGTAACCCCCCCCCCACACACCTCCCCCCCTCCCATAGTACCCTCATGTAACCCCCCCCACACACACACACACCTCCCCCCCCTCCCATAGTACCCTCCATGTAACCCTCCCCCCCACACACACACACACCTCCCCCCCCTCCCATAGAACCCTCCATGTAACCCCCCCCCCCACACACACACACACCTCCCCCCCTCCCATAGTACCCTCCATGTAACCCCCCCCCCACACACACACACACCTCCCCCCCCTCCCATAGAACCCTCCATGTAACCCCCCCCCCACACACACACACACCTCCCCCCCCTCCCATAGAACCCTCCATGTAACCCCCCCCCCACACACACACACACCTCCCCCCCTCCCATAGAACCCTCCATGTAACCCTCCCCCCCACACACACACACACACCTCCCCCCCCTCCCATAGTACCCTCCATGTAACCCCCCCCCACACACACACACACCTCCCCCCCCTCCCATAGAACCCTCCATGTAACCCCCCCCACACACACACACACACCTCCCCCCCCTCCCATAGTACCCTCCATGTAACCCCCCCCCACACACACACACACACCTCCCCCCCCTCCCATAGAACCCTCCATGTAACCCCCCCCACACACACACACACCTCCCCCCCCTCCCATAGAACCCTCCATGTAACCCTCCCCCCCCACACACACACACACCTCCCCCCCTCCCATAGTACCCTCCATGTAACCCCCCCCCCACACACACACACACCTCCCCCCCCTCCCATAGAACCCTCCATGTAACCCCCCCCCACACACACACACACACCTCCCCCCCCTCCCATAGTACCCTCCATGTAACCCCCCCCCCCACACACACACACACCTCCCCCCCCTCCCATAGAACCCTCCATGTAACCCCCCCCCCCACACACACACACCTCCCCCCCTCCCATAGAACCCTCCATGTAACCCCCCCCACACACACACACACACCTCCCCCCCTCCCATAGTACCCTCCATGTACCCCACACACACACACACCTCCCCCCCTCCCATAGTACCCTCCATGTACCCCACACACACACACACCTCCCCCCCTCCCATAGAACCCTCCATGTAACCCCCCCCCACACACACCTCCCCCCCTCCCATAGAACCCTCCATGTAACCCCCCCACACACACACACACACCTCCCCCCCTCCCATAGAACCCTCCATGTAACCCCCCCCCCACACACACCTCCCCCCCTCCCATAGTACCCTCCATGTAACCCCCCCCCCCCACACACACACCTCCCCCCCTCCCATAGAACCCTCCATGTAACCCCCCCCCCCACACACACCTCCCCCCCCTCCCATAGTACCCTCCATGTAACCCCCCCACACACACACACACACCTCCCCCCCCTCCCATAGTACCCTCCATGTAACCCCCCCCCCACACACACACACCTCCCCCCCTCCCATAGAACCCTCCATGTAACCCCCCCCACACACACACCTCCCCCCCTCCCATAGTACCCTTCATGTAACCCCCCCCATACACACACACACCTCCCCCCCCCTCCCATAGAACCCTCCATGTAACCCCCCCCCACACACACACACACACCTCCCCCCCTCCCATAGAACCCTCCATGTAACCCCCCCCCCCCCCCACACACACACCTCCCCCCCCTCCCATAGAACCCTCCATGTAACCCCCCCCCCCCACACACACACACCTCCCCCCCCTCCCATAGTACCCTCCATGTAACCCCCCCACACACACACACACACCTCCCCCCCCTCCCATAGAACCCTCCATGTAACCCCCCCCCCCACACACACCTCCCCCCCCTCCCATAGAACCCTCCATGTACCCCCCCCCCCCACACACACCTCCCCCCCCTCCCATAGTACCCTCCATGTAACCCCCCCCCCCCACACACACACCTCCCCCCCCTCCCATAGAACCCTCCATGTAACCCCCCCTCTCTCTCTGCGCCCCGTCAGCATGGCCTTCTACCTGGACCGCGTGCTGAGCTGCACCCGGGCCCTGATGAGGGTGGTCTCCGGCTGGGTGCCCCGTCACCTCCTGGGCGCGGTGCTGGTCTCCCTGCCGGCCGCCTCCGTCTTCTCCCACCTCACCTGTGACGTGCACCTCTCCATCCAGGTGACCGCGTCCCGGCACCCGCCCGCCAGTCCTCAAGGACATGAACAGGTGGCATGGCGGCTAGGCACCACTGCGTCTTAATGACAACGTGTCCGTTGCCATGGCCACGCACCATGGACTACGGTTGTACAGATTACACACAGGGATTACACCATAACACAATGGCTGTTGACAAAGGTCATTTGTCACGGAAAAATCCGTGCTTGGAAAATCAGCCGTGGAGTCAGTATCAGAGGCGTGGTAAAACACAATTTCTTTTTTAAGGGGCAGTTTCACAACATTTACTATATACATATAAACAGTATATACATAAGACTACGCATTTGATTTGAAACCATTGTCTCAAATGATTGAGAGGGCCCGTGCCCCCTCAGTGGGAGTGGACACGACGCCTCACCACACTCCGTTTCAAACAGTCAGCAACTGCTTCATCAAGCAGTATTCTATCAACTCTTTACAGATGGTTTGGGTACTCCAAGGCAAACCATCTTTTGGACTGATCTCTTTTGGTTGGTTGTTGAGATGGCGTGTTTCAGTGGTTCATTGATCTCTGAGCTCCATCTGTCGGGTGAGGCTGTAGTAGGCGCCCCGTGCGAGTGCCTCTCGAGCTGAGCTAATGGTGTCCTCTCCCCTGTGTGCGTCCTCAGTTCACCATGTTCACCTGCTGTGCGGGCATCATAGCCATCATCCAGTACTGTAACTTCTGCCAGCTCAGCTGCTGGATGCGCTCCACCATGGCCACCGTGGTGGGGCTGCTGCTGCTCCTGCTGCTCTTCAGCCCCTCCTGCAGGTAGGAGGATGTCATTACATTACGCGATACACCTATGGACAGTTGGGTCTTAATCCAAATAATAATATTAGATGCACCCCGCAAATGCTCACATTTTGATACAATCGAGGGAGTTCTAAAAGTCTCCGTGACCCACTGTAATTCACTAGACACATTTTTATTTTTTCCACCTACTTTAACTGTGAACTTTATTAAAGAACATAGTTCTTGCCAAATAAATCCATATGCATTTCACAATATAGAGGAAAAAGCATATTAAAAAGCAGAATTTAGTTTATATGAAAATATGCTGCTTTTTATCTTAGAAGATGTGTTGATATTCAACGGTATGGTTGTTTCCTAGTCAGCCAATCCAGTGTGCTTTTTAGAATTATTCATAAAGTGTAGTATAAGTATAGAAAATCTTCTTAATCTGATCTGCTGTTGACAAATCCAGTCTGACTACTTGTGTTTGGTGTCTCTTCCCAGTGTTGCAGACAGTATTTTTTTCGGGTGAGTGTAGTAATTCACATTTTATTATACACTTTCAACTTTTCCTCTGTGAGGTTTGACTCTCCCTTTTCTCATTTCTTACACACATCCTTACCTTTTTTCTATTGTTTCTCATTCATTTTGTCTTCCTCAATGTCTTACGTCATCACTTTATTTTCACGCTTATTTATCAATCTCTTCCTCTCTACCAGGTCCGTGAATCCGACCAATAGCAGCAACAGCAGCAGTGTGACGGACAGCCCCGCCGCCCCCTCTCCCCGCCCCCAGGACCTGCTGGGGCCCGAGGCATGCGTTGCCTTCTCCTTACTCCTCCTCCTCGTCTGGTTCCTCAACCGCGAGTTCGAGGTCAGCTACCGCCTCCATTACCACGGCAACGTGGAGGCCGACCAACACCGCATCAAGATCCAGAACATGAGGGACCAGGCCGATTGGCTGCTGCGCAACATCATCCCCATCCACGTCGCCGAGCAACTCAAGGTGACCCCGAGCTACTCCAAGAACCACGACAACGCGGGCGTGATCTTCGCCAGCATCGTGAACTTCAGCGAGTTCTACGAGGAGAGCTACGAGGGCGGCAAGGAGTGCTACCGCGTCCTCAACGAGCTCATCGGCGACTTCGACGAGCTCCTCCGCAAGCCGGCGTTCGGCAACATCGAGAAGATCAAGACCATCGGCGCCACCTACATGGCGGCGTCGGGCCTCAACACGCAGCAGTGCGCCGAGGCCGCCCACCCGCACGCCCACCTGAGGGCGCTGTTCGACTTCGCCCTGGAGATGATGCGCGTGGTGGACGACTTCAACAAGAACATGCTGGGCTTCGGCTTCAAGCTGCGCATCGGCTTCAACCACGGCCCGCTGACGGCCGGGGTGATCGGCACCACCAAGCTGCTCTACGACATCTGGGGCGACACGGTCAACATCGCCAGCCGCATGGACACCACCGGCGTTGAGTGCCTCATCCAGGTGAGCGAGGAGAGCTACTGCGTGCTCAGCGGCATGGAGTACGACTTTGACTACCGCGGCACGGTCAACGTCAAGGGCAAGGGTCAGATGAAGACCTTCCTCTACCCCAAGAGCGCCGACAGCGGACCCGTGCCCCAGTACCAGCTCTCCGTCTCGCCCGAGATACGGGTGCAGGTGGACGGCAGCATCGGCAGGTCGCCCACGGATGAGATCGCCAGCATGGTGCCCACATCGAGCTCCAACGCCGGCACAACCCCAGGAACTGGGATCTGTAATGGTTCCTCTGCCAGCCTGATGGTTGGCGCAGGCCGTCTTGGGCATGACAGAGGAGATTCTGGGGATAGGGCTGGCACTCGGGAGAGGTGCCCCTCCAAAGGGACCTCCAGTGCCAAGCGCTCCTCCTCGCACACTGGCCTGGCGTCTCTGCCCATCACAAGTCTAGGAGGACCTCCAGCACCAGCCAATCTCAAACCTCCGGCGGCCATTTCCCCCAGCGTCCAGACAAACTCCCCTCACAGTCCCACCCCAGAGGCATGGAGGGAGGAGAATAGTGGGGTGGAGGAGCAGGACCACATTGGAGAGATAACGAAACTCTAACAGTTTACTAGAATCTTCTATCTTTGGCCTTCTGCCCTTTAAGCTCGTATTCGGGCCTAGTATGACCTATTGTAAAGGCAAAAGTTTCTGGTCCTAGCACAACAAGCCACAAAGACAGACCCAGAAGCTTGACCACAAGCAAGCACCCTCTGTTATCTTTTCATGTTATTGGGGGTGGGACTGGTCTACGGTCCATACCAAAAACATCTCTGAAATGAGATCTGCAGACCCCATTGCCTCCCGTGCCCTCGATCTACTTGAGTTTAACACCTTGAATTAGTTTTGTTCGACATGGGTATGTTTTGTCTTTCTTATTACAATGTACGTGTTTTGAGTAAGTGCCTTTAGCTTAGAATGTCGTGTACAAGACTACGCTGTTTTTGACAAGAAAAGAAGAAGAAGAGGAAGAAGAGGAAGAAGAGGAAGAAAGGTAAAGGGAGGAGACTATCTTCAGCGATGATATTTTCAAACACGTTTGTTCTGGTTACTGTTTCCTGGTCTATTTTCCTGCTATTATTAAAATGTTGTTTTTTCCTTCTCGAAAAACGTACAAAAAAGACACATTTTAAAAGGTGAGGTGTGAAGAGCAAAAGGAAGCCAGTGTTAACTTCTGATGGAAACACAGATAAGAAGGGATGGTCAAATGTGTGTGTGTCTACATGTATGTATGTATATTGTAGCGCAAAGCTGTAGCAATAAGCACCAGTTAAGGGGTTTTCTGTGGAGAGCTGGCTGTGAGTTGCCATTCTGAAGTGAGGTAAGTAGATGGTGACGAAGATTTTTCGAGCGCAATCAAGAAATAAATCGAATCCGTCTTGATGATGTGGCCACTTTCTCCTAGCCTAGTTTAACCTTTGACTCTCCACGGTATTGTGACGTTAAGCTAGAATCCGCTAGTATTTTCTAAAAGCAACTACTGTGTGTTAGCTTAAAGCAACAGCAAGCACAATCTTGTAGTATGTATGTAAGATGTCCTCCTCCTAAGGCAGTGCACAGCTCCTGTCAGATCCTACTGTGGAGAGGACCTCAAGTGGAACCTGCTCTGGCCTGAACCGTGTTCTATAAGTAATAGTTTGCCTTGCTTGTATAGGTGTGTTTGGGTCGGCAAGAAAGGTTTCTGCAAAAAGAAATCAGGTCAGACCACGCTCCATTGGACTTATCATCCCAGCCTTTAGGTTCATGATGTATCATGCTTAAAGGTAGATCAATGCGAAATAGGCAATTTTCTGTTGCGATATATTGTAATTTTGTTCTTTCTAAAAATGTATATTTTTGCTACATGTTTCGAAATTATTTGAATCCGTTGCTTTTTTTTTTTTTCTGTGTCATGTCTATTTTTCTGTGACAGCTGACTTGTAGAGAAAATACAGTTTTTGTTTTAAATAATTCCCCCCTAAAGCAAAAACCTGTTTCACATAGATTTCTTTCTGTTTCAGCAAAAAAAGGGTTGTGTGCTCAGGGGCAAAAAGGGAAAGTGCTGATATTATATATATATATATATATATATGATATTATTTACATATATATATATATATGATATTATTTATATATATATATATATATGACATTATTTATATACATATATATATGATATTATTTATATATATATATATATATATATATATATATATATATATATATATATATATAATATTATTTACACCTTCGTGTCTTAGATTCTTGTCATAAAAGACAGACGTGAGCGCAAATATTAGTCATAGTCATCATACATTTGAAGGCTACTGGTGGAAATAATTCAGTTTTAATCTGTGGAGCTGGAACGCATTATGGAACTAATCTCTACATACAAGTATTCTATTGGGTAGTAAGTCGTATTTGGTTGAGCTGCAACACTTATGCTCGACAGTGCCTTTTCACACATCCGAAAATGTTCCCTTTACTATCGGTTCAGAAGATTGTCTCATTAGCATTGCCTTTTACATTTTCCAATGTTTTTAAAGTTTGTGTGTTGTTGGTTGATTATACGTTATCTTTTCTGATTTGGATTAGCGCTGATTTTAGCCGTGCCTTTTCAAAATACAATATTCAAACCATTGTTAATTGATAATTTTATTTGTGCATAATTTAGCTGGAGTTGAGTTTATAGCTGCGCTATTGACTGAACTGAAATGATGATCATGATGATGGGTTGTTTATAGTCTGGATAATTTGTCAAGTTAATTATTTAGTAATTGCAACCCATTAAACCAGGGCAAACTCAAAAGGTAAATACCATTCTTTGTGATATGAGCACACAACCCTTGCCCAAAATCCATGTACAATAATAAAGGGATGCTTTAAAATAATGTGTTATACTAAAAAAAGAAGAGTTATCTTGCAAAATGTTGAAAATGGCTGGAAAGAAAGCCTTTACGTCTAGGCAGGTTAGTGTGTGGTCAAAAACTTACAGAAGCTACACTCATTTTTTTGTGTGTTTTTATTAGAAGATGAATATGTTTTAAACATGATTCAATTATGAATATTATATTTTTTCTTTTGCTGAATTACTACCGTAGACAGCACTTGCAGAAGCAAAGGGAATCGCTTTGGTTCACGTCAAAGTTCAATTCTTAGTTTTGTAGTATTTGCATTTGCTGCATTTAGAAATACATTTGATATGTTGTAAAATAATAGTGTTGGAACAGAGTGGTGCATCAGAACTGATGCCAAAGAGTTTCATCGTGGGGATTTTATGAAAACTTTTCCCTTGTTGATTGACTCCTTATTTTGTGCAGATCCTAGATGGGCTATTTGTATGCAGGATACTCACTATGTTATACCTTTGCACAAAGCACTCAGTCTGCATTCATTTCTATTGTATAGTGTCTGAGAATTTTTATATTATTATTTATACATGTGCATGTGCCAGATTAGTACATTGTAGGTGAGAAGCAATGGAATAAGCAGTGTTTTAATGGTATGTGCCCCCTATTGCCTGCATGTGTGTGGTTATTTGCTGGGAAGGGATACTTCAGCCTAATTAGTAGGAGGGCTTGCTAGTTATGGACATTTGCCCAATGTTGTGACCAATACACTCTCTAATGTTAGTTTAGATGTATTGGTGCAGAGACTCCTTGATACATCCCACCTGATACTCAGCCCACTCTGGGAAATACAATATATATGTCCATGTTCAGTACTTTATTTCAATAGCCCCCTATAGATAAAGCCAGGGAGCACTAGATACATCTTTGGTCTCATTTAGACTGTCTTTAGAATGCGAAGAGGTATGCAAATAAAGGTAAAACCAATCAAATAAAGTGACTTTTTGGTAGTTACTCATCTGTTGTGTATTCTTCACTGCCAACGGTTATTTGAAATATTATGTGACATGATATCTAATTATGAAGCAAATTGACTTGTACTTAAATATCTACCAGTCGAGACTTGAGACAGTGTAGATTAAAGAAGTCATTTTATTTTGGGGGGTTATTCCACCCCTAGAGGCAACTTTATGTACGTCCACATGACGCACGGTGGGACATAGGTTTGCGTAAGGGCGTGCTAGCACAGCACCTCCCCCCTACAGTCTAGGTGGAAAGAAAAAAAACTTTTTTGTATCAGAGGAATCAACAGCCGCCATCTTGACGCGGCTCAGAATCGGGATTTCGGGAGAGCATAATTTTTAAAACCGACTTGAGCCATCCAGACCGTGCTCAACCGGCTTTTTCCTGCAGAAAATCGAAGTATTTATTCTTACGAAGATACTTATTGCAAACAAGCGAGGATTTAATCGGTTTTTGTCGTCTCGAAAGCCCCTCGTATATTTGATTTCCCCTTCAGAGAGCGCCGCTTCTCGCCGTAGCAATCTCCGTTCAGAGCCGATGTATTTCAAGGGAGACAGCGACGAGAAAAATAATTCGGTGCATAGAAAATATTTGTGGAATTTTGTTCTCTTTATTGAAAGCAAAAATGGAATTTAAGATCGTTCATTTGGACCATGAAAAAAATGATACCGTAAAAACGTGAAAGCAGCAGTTTATGGAGAAAAGGACTTGATTCGACTTTGCATATTATTTTTTTTATTATTTCTATTTATTTTTCTTGAACTGAAATAATTTTTGAAGGCAATTAATGAGGATAATTATGTGGGTGTTGGGTGTTGGATTATCATGGGGTGATTGTCGGTGGCGAAGCGTGGCGCTGTTGCCCTTCTATTGAACATTTTTTGTAGGCTGGCTCGCGCAGGCATTTAGCTAGACTGCCAGCAATAACCACTTAATTACCCCTTCAAGGGGTGCGTGCATGAGAACGTATCGATTGATAGCCATCGATATTTTTGCGAGAGGGAAGACGTTCGGTTTCATTTTGCGTCATTAGTCGGTGACAATAATTGACTACCAGAATGGCTGACAATTTGTTGGATGTCGGACCTCCCAACGCCAAGCGAGCGAAGCTGAATTCACCTGCGCTTTCAGCGTCGGATGGTCCAGGTAAGGATGCTTGGGCAATGTTGACCAACTTTCGGAATTGGTGGGGATCGATATACCTTTTTGCTCCATGTTGAAAGAATGCGAATTTCTACCATTGGGCTCAGTTTTTATCACCATCTGCATTAATGTTAGCATTCGTGGCTGAATGCGTGCTCCTCTCCTGCAACTTGCATAGCTTGTCAGTCCTGCAGAAGAAGCAGGGGCATAGCAGGCAGTCGAGTGTTCTACTATTGTCCTGCGTTTAGAGGGACAGAAAAGGCAGACGAAGTTCTCACGTTGTGTTTTAAAGTACTTTCAAACATTAAACTGGTTTCGTACCTCTGTTAACAAAGTTGTATCTAGATCGGTGTTCCTAAAAGGTTAGCCGGTTTTAAAGATGTAGGCAGTTGAATTCTATGTCACTTGTGGAAGCGAACTAGCCCATAACTTTTCCCCGTGGTCCTTAAACCCTGACGGAGCAGTGTGCTCTTGGGGTGGGACAGCTTCTTGTTCGTCTGATATCGGAGGAATATCGACTGACCACCCCACTCCGAGGAGCAAGACCCCGAGCTTAGCCCAGGGCTACACATTTAGCCCTGCAGAACGGCTCCCCGAGGTCTAGCAGGCAGGGTAGTTAGTACGGGGTAGCGTGTCACTATTCAACAGTCTTCTACAACCTGACAGTTTACAGCTGACTTGCTGTGATGTCACTGGCGACTGCGCCTCCCATCCGACGTCCACGTGTGTCACACTGTGTGTATAGGCTGTGTGTGTGTGTGTCACAGTGTGTGAATAGGCTGTGTGTGTCAGTGTGTGTGTGTGTGTGTGTGTGTGTGTATGTGTTATGCCCTCATTTGATGTGAAATGGTTTGTCAATGTGTCATATAGTCAGACCAGTGTCTCCCCTCTGGCAGGGCTGACTTTGAGCTATGACAGGACACGCCCTCCTGTTTGTTTTGGTTTCTCACGCTGTAGTCGTCCTGGATTAAGACCCAAGTGACCTATGGAGCGCCGCTGCCTCTGCTCTTTAACTTTGCTGAAACCGTATCCTGCTCCATTGGAGACTGGCCTGGGCCTCACTGAACAGACGCGTCAAAAGGAGGGAAGCCCTCCGTGTTTGGTTCTGCCCCCCCCGGAGACCCCCGTCCTGAGGAGTGTGGCCCGTGCTCCTGCCTGAGGACCTGCTGCCGGCATCTCATGTCAGCAGCCAGGACTGCATAGAGTATGGCAGCTGGCTGTAGGCTGCAGGGTGTACCGGGGGCGTCCCCTCGGCTCTCTAGAGAGAGGAGGTTATTTCTGACCCGGGCTGGTCAGAGGCACATCAGGTTCAGCCCTGCTGGTTTATGTTTTCACAAAGGTGGCGTGCACACAGGACGAGCCGCATCCCCTTCAGGGATCTTTATCCAGGCCATGGAGCGACTGCCACAACATTCGGTTTTGAAAAAAAATGCAGTCCGTGGGGCAATTTTTTTAAATGACACTGCCACAGTGTCACGTCTTAAATTCTTGCCCGCTAAAGTGGCCCACGGCTGCATAATTCATGATGCAGTCGCTCCTTGGCCACCAACATGGCCCAGCCATGTGATCACAGCCATCTATTGGGATATGTGTTTTTTGGAGGTTCGTTGCGGCTGCAGTATCTCCAGCAGGCAGACAAGCCCAAGCCCTTCGTGCCCCGGAGCTCGTCTTCACGGTGGGGGAGGGGGGGGGGGGGGCAGCAGCCAGGAGCTATGGCCGGGCAATAAAGCAGCGCCGGACACTTGGCTGCCTCCTCAACACCGCTGCCTTCGCCAGGCGCTGACTTTGCCTTGGTCATCACACACACACACACACACACACACACACACACACACACACACACACACACACAGTATTTAATAGCCCAACACTACACTGTCACGCAGACGGATACAGAAACACACGGAGAGAAAAAAACACTCTTTCTTTCTCTGACGCACAGCGAGACTTGTCTTTGAAGTCCTTGGAAGCGTGGCCGGTTCCGGACTACATCGAGAAGATTTAGAGTTCCAGATCGCAGACGATAGACAATAGTGTTTTCTTTCGGTTGGAGAAAAAAATAAGCTTAATTCCCCCGAAATTCCTCAGGCAGATCTGTGAAGGAAGTCTGGTGTTGTCACCTTAATGTTTTCCATTTCTCTCTCCGCTCATTCAGAATCGTTGCTTTTAGTTTGTCCTCTGTCCAGAATGTTCTACAGTCTAAGTCGTCTTTTCTTCTGACTGTTGAATCTATATCTGGTGTGAAATCAGGCTTCATTCTCCTCAAATGTTTGAGCTATTTCCCAGTGTATCCCAATAAGGCTGGCTGGTTTCTGTCTGCAGGCGTAGATGTTTCGACCACGTCTATGCCACAGCAGAACAACCCCTCTCTTCCTAAAACAGGCTGACTAAGTCCTCCCACGGCCCCAGCAGGACTGTGTTGATTTACAGCCCTGTTTCTCCAGTGGGATGGCCCGGGCTGTCATGGCTGTGACAGACGTGTGCAGCACGGGCCTCCTCTTGGCCAGGCCCAGCCCCCTTAGCCCCGAGGCCTGGCCCAGCCCACACTTACACCTCAGCGCGGCTCTCTCCTCCCATAACGAGCCTCCCGGCCAGGAAGTGTTACAGTGTGACAGCTTTACGACGTGGCGTTCGTCCTCGGCGCAGTTTGCGTCCGGCAGGCGAGCGATTCGTTTTCGCACTTGTCTGCGGTGGGGGCCGTGGCGGCGGCGGTCGGGGGTGGGGGTTGAACAGGGGTGGCCAGCGTGCAGCCTCACTGCTCACCCAGCGGGTGTGCCTCTGTGGGGGCGGCGTGCTCAATGGACACCCACCCCTGGGCCAGCATTATCCTCGCCACGTTAGCGTTAGCACACATGCAGATACAGTCGAGCGGAAAAGTGCTGCCTTTCAGCCGCTCGGGGAGGAGGGGGCCGGGCAGCTGCAGTGTCTGGGCTGAGGCGTGACTGATTGTAGCGCTGGGGGGGGCGTAGAGCGGGGGGGACACCAGCATTGATCAGGAGGAGGACCCCGCCTTACCCCTCCAGCCTGCCTCGTACCCCCCTACCCTGTACCCCAGACGTCCTCTCTGTTCTCCAGTGATCTGCCGCCCCCGGCAGGGGACTAATACCCTCCAATAAGAGCCTGGCAGGATTTGGAACCAGCGGGGAATTTTCATTTAAAACCGCTGTGTGTCTGTAAAAGCTGAATAGAAAACACACTCACATCTCTCTCTGTATCTGTGTCTTCTTTCTCTGTGTGTCCCTCCCTCTGTCTCTCCCTCTGTCTCTCTGTCTCTGTCTCTCAGTCTTCTCTAAAGGGCTGTGGTATTTATAAAGGCCGCAGCAGCAAATGACTTTACAAGTGCTGGGCTCCACTAATTCTCACCATCTTGAAATCATCACACAGTCTCTTATAAAGTGCTGCGTTAAAACTTTTACACAAGCCTCTTCAATCAAAAAGCGAACAAACAAACTGGCATGAGACCGCATCCGCTCCAAAATGGGGCATGAAAATGGCTTTTTAATGTTTTGGGAAAGGAACATAGCAGAAGGGGGAGTTGAAGGTGTAATGGCTGTGACTTGTTCTCTCCCAACTCCAAGACCTCAGTCAGGCTCAGGTGAGTCACATAGGCCTATGCTGGGCAGACTGGAAGGTTGACTCTTACAGATACTTTTCAACGTTGGTCCGGGTCTCATTGTGACTCATAGAGTCTGTCTTAGAACAGCAGTCAAGTCTTTTCTCTTGCTTCCGAGTCTGGAACAATAATTGACGAGCTCTTTGAACCCCCCCCCCCCTCTCTCTCTCTCTACTGTCTCAGAAGTGTTCGACCTCTGTTCTGTAGTCACAATGAGGAGACCCTACAGGGAGGTGTGTGTGTGTGTGTGTGTGTGTGTGTGTGTGTGTGTGTGTGTGTGTGTGTCCTCAAAGTGCAGTGTTCACAGTTGCCTGCTGCTGTCGGGGCCGCCTCACTTTTCCGCCGCCAGAGGCTAATTGGCCTTTCAACGTATGCTTGTTGCCGTGGCGAGGGCGGCCGGCTGGGCACGGCGTTCGGTTCAGTCTGGCCCTTCAAACCCCATCTCTCCCATTAGGACCCTGCTTGCTCACTGCCCCTTGACCTCCCTCTCTACCTGGTGTTTGACAACCATTAACATCCACTTTAAAGAGGAGCTATGTAGGAGACAATGTGACGTCACCCAACATTTCTATGGTGTACAGTAAATGGAGTCTAGTCCATGCCTGAACCTGAGGAAAATTGGTGTAGTTAGTTTTTGGTGCTTATGTTTCTGCTTTGGCATATTTCTGCTTTAAGTTGAGTGCATTGGCCAATTGAACTACAGTTGGACTGGTAATGTAACTGTGTTGCCACAATAGAAATCATTGGCCATGCTATCCTGAAAAAAGATACAAATAATATAATATGGTTGGGCGATGTGTTCAAATCCGATGTTGCCAATGTTTACCTGCTGGAACATAGTGATGTGCCGACGTTTACCTGCTGGAACACAGTGATGTGACGATGTTTACCTGCTGGAACATAGTGGTGTGATGATGTTTACCTGCTGGAACACAGTGATGTGACGATGTTTACCTGCTGGAACACAGTTATGTGACGATGTTTACCTGCTGGAACACAGTGATGTGACGATGTTTACCTGCTGGAACACAGTGATGTGACGATGTTTACCTGCTGGAACATAGTGATGTGACGATGTTTACCTGCTGGAACACAGTGATGTGACGATGTTTTTCTTTTGCATTTGCTCCAGATATATAAGCATGCACTTTGATTATCATTTAATATGTTAGGTAACTCAGTTTATTTGATATGTAATATAAGTTTATAAATGATAACAGATTGCTTTTGTATTTAGTTCGTTTGTTAATTTAAAAGCAACACTTGCAGTAGCAGAGGCTTTTTTTTAAATACATTTGAACAACCTTGAAACATTTTGGGACCTGCTTTTATTTTCACTTGTCTGAGCAAAAATCTGAGCAACCAATAATAGATCAATCTTGCCTCTGATATGTTTGCATGAGTTTCTATATAGGTGGCACTGCCCCTTTTAAACTCAGAACACCTGTGTAGTTAAGTGGTCTGATGCAAACAAGATCCAACTTTGAAAAAGCATTTTTTAATAATGCCCTAGTGCATGTATTTTTTAATAACTGCGTTGTGCTGTTCCTTCAGATTTTTTCTGCAGTGTGCAAAACGTATTGCTTTAGGTCAGTTCTGGTTGTGTGTCCACAGGAGCTAGGCAAGTGTCTTCAGCCCAGCCCCCCCCCCAATTGCTTCCCAGCGTTGATTTTGTCCGGTAGAGTAGTTCCATCTGGGTCTGGGAAGGTCGGCGGTGAATCATTGCCCAGCCACCCAGCGGCCCCTCTTCAGGTTCTGTGAGTCAGAACGCTCTGGGTGACTCGGGTACTGCGTCTTCCTGCGTGGCAGTGAAGTCAACGTGCCACCGTTGGTTTGGCCCTGTGCCAGCCCGTGGAGATAGGATCGCCATGGCAAGGCTTTTTAACGAGGGGATTCAGTCCTGAGCTGCTGCTCGACTGGAGAATCTCAATTTGTCTGTTAACCCCCCCACCCCCCCCCCCACCCCCTCCGTTTCTCACGCATCGTTTCGGCCTCCCGCTTGCTGAAGAGCTAGCCAGACAGGTGTTAGCCCTCCAGTGAGCGTTTTGCTGGTCTCCTACCATTCACTGACACCACTTGAGTGCTGGAAGCCTCCGAATGCGGCCCGCTCAGACTCAAGCCCCGTGACTGTCGTTTCCTTAGTTAACCCATTAACTGCCAGGCAGACCGGGGCCGTCTGAGTCCCAAAGAGCGGGGATCGCCCCCAGATCTGGCAACCTGGCGGTCTCGGCATGGCGCTTGCGCTTTCCGTGTCGGCCGTCGCCAACGGTTACAGTGCGGGTGGGTGTGGACGCTAACCGGTGATTTGGCTAATTAGTTAAGACTGTGTTTATGTCTGAAGGGTTGGTTTCTCTGATCCCCACTCAGCAGTTCCTTCTTCCTCAAGGCCATTGAGAAGGCTCACTGCTGCAGGGTTAGACTCCACCCACCCCCTCTTCTGTCAACAATAGCCACAGTCACAAACAAACGCGCCGCACAACTGCCATTGTTTGCCTTATTCTCCAGGGTGTACAGGGGGTTCAACTGGCTTTAGTGTTGAGTTATCGTCAGTGGCCTGGATGAATGTCACTCAAATGTTGCCCGACCTCTCCGTGTACCTTGATTTGCGTATAGCTGTTTGGGTGTTTTAGCCCTGTCTGGTGTATACAGTGCATACTCGCCATGATTCTTAGACTTAACTATTTAAAGGTGAAGAGCGTCAACGGTTGGGCGGCTTGAGTTTGATCTGTGAGATTTGTTTTATCTTGACAGAGAGGATTGGAAGCTGGGGCTTAGGTTGGCAAAGCAGGTTATGAGTAGGGTCTGGAACCATGAGAGTACTTGAAGTGAACTATATTTGTCTCCTAGCAGGAGAGGGAACATCCGAACAAAACAGAGGCATCCAGAGACCGTGGAGACACCCTCTCTCTCACAGACACACACACACACACACTCTTACACATAGATCAGCTCTTAACCCTGGCCAGACAGGTCCTGCACAGCACCCTGCAAGGCTGCAGCTCTTCAGCCACAACAAACTGCCTGATCTGATTCCGGGCCACTCTCCAGCAGCAAGGAGGAAAGGCTAGCATCTCCAGCTGTGTGTGTGTGTGTGTGTGTGTGTGTGTGTGTGTGTGTGTGTGTGTGTGTGTGTGTGTGTGTGTGTGTGTGTGTGTGTGTGTGTGTGTGTGTGTGTGTGTGTGTGTGTGTGTGTGTGTGTGTGTGTGTGTGTGTGTGTGTGTGTGTGTGTGTGTGTGTGTGTGTGTGTGTGTGTGTGTGTGTGTGTGTGGCGCTACCCTTTCCTCTGTGTGTGGTTTTGTTAGAAGCTCTCATGCTGGCTCCAGGCCTGTCTGCTCCTACCCATCAGTGGGCGAGGATGGGAGCGTTTGACTGTGACCGGCCTGAGTGTCTCTAAGCTGTGTGGTGCTGCTGCCGCCTGACAGTGTGAGGGTACAGCTTCAGGGCTCCAGACTAACATTTCTCACTGGTGGCAGTGCTGCTGCTAATACGTTTTTCACTTAGTGGCAGTAGCACAAAAACTCGCGGTGGGGCATTTGTCCTAATGAAAAGAGTGTCGATACACTTAATTATTGTTATTGTATGTTTTGTGACCGGCAACGATGGCCTACAACCTGAACGCTCTAGGTTGCTACATTGCACAGGAGAAGGCCGTCATTGTATACTATAGTGAGACAGAGGAACAAAATGCTAGTAAATGATAATAAACATAACAGTCAATCAAAATTGACCAATGGTTTGACCCAAATAAGACTTTCGTTTTTAATTAATAGTAATAATAATTCTGGTGTTTCTGCTAGGTGCTATCTGTGCCAAAGCGTGTCCACTGACATCAGTGAATGAGAATAGGTTTATGTTGAATATTAGGGGCCATTTCCAATATTGACATTTTTAGATGAATAGCTGTCAACAAAATGTATTTGGTGATCGACCTATTAGCAATAGGGTTCTAAAAGGTTATTTGTCTAAAAATAACATACCTTAATTGTACAACCAAGAACAGAAGAACTTGAAGTATCATATTCAAGTGTGTATCAATTTCATGGCCTGAATTAGTTACGATATCTTACCTCAAAGACAAAGCCGTGAAATATCTAGGTTGTGGGAAGTCTGTCTAAAACCACCCTTGAGTGACCAATCATCTCAGGACAGATAAGTCACATCTCCAAATGAATCCGTTCCGCTTTCATTGCGTGAGAATTGGTCTTGAGCAGCCATCCCTCCAAATCTCCTTCTCTCAAGCTCAACTGGAGGTCTGGATACTTTCATATTAAAAAGTGCTCTTCTCTTAGCTTTCAAATCTGGCAAAACCCTCTTCCTGTGTTGCTAGCAAACCAAAAGCTGGAACCGGGGCTATCCAAGCAGTAACACACCTGTCTTTGAAGCGCCGCCCATTTCAAATGGTTGTTTTAAATTGTAAGAAGGTGCTAGTCTCCACCTCCTTTCATACGCACTTTCAGTATCAAACTTTCCCAGGCTTCCGAACGGAACGCTGGAACCGAGGCTACGTGAGAATGAACACCTCTCTGTAAATCCATGCCTGGTTTTGCTCGTTACCTTGCAGTTACAGAAACTTTTCTCTTGTCAAGGTCAAAGGGCAAACAGTTGAGTGACCCGTCTCGACTACTCTTACGATAGCTAAAGTTTGTCGATAGGCACGTTTCGAAGCGGGGGCTAGTGGTCGTAAATGTACTCGCATAGCGAATCGCAACTTTAAAACGAATTAAAACGTCATTATATAATAAAGCATTCGGCTGAAAATCTCTGCAGTTAACATTGACAGAAACTATTTTAACGTCGGCTAGTCTTAGAAGTATTTATTTTATCACGGGAGGAGCTGCTACGTTAGTCCATCCATGTTTGATGCTGTGCCACAGGTTGGCCTTGTTTTAAAGATTTGACTGATCCCGAGGGTAGCAATTTTACTTAAAACAAAATCAAAACAGACACTCCAACTATAGACTTAGCTGTCTCGATGTGCCTTGCTCTAAAAAAAATGAACTTAGGCCTATGCAGTGGAATAGGAGACTCTTAGAATGAGATTGATATTAATTGTGTCTTGGTTTGGTTATGGTTTTGGTTATCTATAAGCCGACAGCACGGCACACGCAGTTTTCTCGTAACTTCAAAACGGTTTGTGTTCATAGTCCATAAATCATGAAAACATAGGCCTACATATTTTTTGAATTGGTCAACAATTTTGCAGCAGCGGTGCTTGTCATTCAGCAGCGGCACTGTTGAATGCATGGTAGGGGAAACACTGAATCATAATAAATGCATAAATAAAATAATGGCAACTAGAAGTCAAGTGGCAGCATGGCCACCAATTAGGCTGTTATTTTTAGTGGCACTGGACAGATTTATGGTCGCAAATGCCTCCCAAATGGGTGTCAGTCATGAGCCCTGAGCTTTACTCCTCCATTGATGAGCGCTGAACTGGAGATCGCTGTGGGGAATGCGGCCCTTTCGGTTTACGTAGACAGGCAAGAATTTTGGTTGCCTGCAGTCTTCATTTCTGGAGCCTATTAAGAAACAAGTACCTCTGCTCCTTGACAAACGACAGCTTACTCTGCCAAGCAGGTTTCTTATGGTGTGTATATAAAACAGGGTAGTCACTCGTTTCCCATTTCTGTTTGCTTAGATCTGGTGTCCCTGTTTGACCTGGAGGACGACCTTCCGGACGAGCTGATGGTCTCCATGGTACCTGACGCTGCTGCCAAGCACAAGAAGCTGTCGGAGCTCCTGAGGACGGGCAGCACGTCAGGCCCCCAGCAAGGAGGCATGGTGGGGGGGCCGCTGGGCCAGAGCCCCCACGGCCAGGGCTCGCCCAACCACCCCTCCCCGCAGGTCCAGAAAGGACAGGGCAACGGCAACGCGGCCATGGGCTTCAACCAGGCCATGCTTAACAGCGGGCCGGGCCATGGCCACCTGGGCCAGCCCCAGCCAGGACAGGTGATGAACGGGGCGCTGGGGCCGGCGGGCAGAGGTCGACCGGGGATGCAGTACCAAGGCCAAGGCATGCAGGGAGCCCAGGTGGGGCCCGGCGGCAGCGTGCTGGCCGAGACACTCACCCAGGGAGGGGCCCAGTTGGGGCCACACAACGCCATGAACGCCCAGCAGACAGGAAACATGAACAAGGTGAGCCTCTCTCTGTCTCCCGCTCTCGCTCTCTCTCTGTCTCTCTCTCTCTCTCTCTCTCTCTGTCGCTCTCTCTCGCGCTCTCTCTCTCTCGCGCTCTCTCTCTCTCGCTCTCTCTAGTTGCTGTTCTCCTGTCTCCTGTGTTGCTCTTCCCCCATCCTAAATGGAACTGTTGGGTTTCCTGCTGGGGTAATCAGACACCGAGGCAGACTCTGCAGCCAGCCAGTGAACTAGTTTGTCCACTATACATTCAGCAGCGGCGGGTGGAAGTTTTAAAGGGAAAGAAATGTGATCAAATATTTGTGATATGATAGAATTAGAGAACCCTACCTCTAGGCAAGTTTCCCTATGACAGAGCCTTAAACCTCTGCTTTAGAAAATATATTTAAAAATATAAGTCCTGTCAACCAGGCTCCAAACTTTGCCACTGAGGCTAAGATACAGTGCCCTCTGTAAATAGTGGACCAAAAAGGCACTATGTATGAAAACATAGATGTCAATAAATATTTTGCATGGGCATTTAAACGAATTTACTAGTAGGCTACACTGGAGTAATAAAACTGGACTAGTCGAAACTGATCTCCTGGGTCTCATGGTCAATGATTGAACAATGTAGCCTTTAGGCTATAATCAGTACATTACTATTTGGGTCAAACATTGGTAGTAGACAAAAGATTAAAGAAACTAAAACAGAGAGCCAGTGCATAGTGAAGCTCAATGGGCAGCGTGTTTGCCTTTGGAAACACGACTGTCCATCTACGCATACATTCAAATAAATGGTGATTTTTAAGAATCTATATGCCAAATAAGGACATTAAACCACTTTTCAAATAGAAAATACAAATTATTGCTTGGAGATATTGTAGCCTAACTTGTACAAAATGCCAACTATTGTGCAACACTATAGAAAACAAGACTCAAATTTTCATATTAATAGTCATATTTTTTTCAGGTTGTCCAAACCCAATGCATGCTGATACTGCCTATATTGCCTACTTTTTAATCATTGATATGTTAACATGGACTTGTCTTGCTTAGTGGCAGTATAGCCAGCTCTTGACATTAAACCTGTTCTTGGCATTTACTCTACTCACTTTGCCCATCCCTAACAAATATGTTCTAAAGTGTTTTCTTTGCAGTCATTTTAGTCCATATTTTAAATTCGCCTATTAATATTCACTCCCGCACGCGTGCATCACCCAGGTCAAACAAAAACCAAAAAACGACTGAACTAAATCCTGGAGAAAACACTGACTGAGTCGATACAGTCTCCCTCTGGGCCGGACCTTGGCAATGCTGAGACCTTGGTTAACTCTTTACTCCATAGCCGATCAATGATGATGCTTGTACCACTCTATTTTAGAGCCAAGCCGTGCTGGTGGAAGATGGAGGACATACAGAATTCTGTTAAGAATTTTGGTCTTGGCTCATTGACAAACCTTTGGCTTGTTTTCAACTTTTTGAATGCTTCGTTTTTTGTTTATTGACCTTCATAGTAACATCTTACCCATCTGGCATATTTCGGCTGAATTCATCATCATCCAATTTGGCACCATTACATTTTGCTTGCCTATCAATACAAGATCTCCCTTTTACACCTACACACCTTTTTCTGTTTAATCTTGGGCTTAGATTACAAGCTAGAACCCTAACTATTTAGAGCTCATTTAACATTTCAAATAATCTAAATTCCTATTTGACAGAAATAGGAAATCCACTCATAATGTGAAATTGGTCGATTAGTATTAAGGCATGATTCACAACTCAAGTTTCACTAAGCAATTTGGAATATTGCACATTTTATGGTAATCCCCATGATGTGTCATAGGAAAAGGTAAATTTACCTCAAAGTTAAGTTCAGACTCAGGCCTAATACGTTAGCCTATGTTTTGAAAATATCAAATATATAAATAATATAAATATATAAGGTATCGTGCCCACGACAACAACAACAACAACATTGTGTTTGCATTGTATGGTTTGATTTCTAATGGAATATACAACATATCAATAATGAGCTAGCAGCAAACTATTTATTCATCATTCATTCATTATATCATTATAAGATATAAAAAAAAAGAAACATTTATAATTTTTCATAAACCTTATAATCCTTTAGTCTAAGTTGCATGATTTTCTGAATCGACTGTATCTGATTACAGAGAAGATAATTGCATTATTAGATCATTGTGAGTATACCATTCTTTGGCGGAACTTATTAAAGTCATTGCTAACTCGCAGTATCACACATCACTATAATATGTATTTGCGTAATGGTAAGGCTGGCGCAGGCCCTATGTTATATATGCAATTTACATTCAGAAATAAACCAGCTGCCTACTTAATATTCCTTTCTTAATTACCAAGCAATATTTTTTTTATGTTGGCGGCTGGCTATTAGGCTAGTAGAGGCTTGACATGCATGTTTAGCTGTGGAGCTTCCTAGGCTCCTCAGCTACAGTGCAAGCTTCTACGTTGAGGTGGAAAGAAACAGACAGTAGAATCTTCCAGCAAAACACATGAACCTATTGTGTAGCTGAAATTATGCGATGTGATGCAGGTTAAATATTGTATCTGTTATCTTTAATTTGGTTAAATAAACATGTTTGAATGACCATTGAATGGCGCGATACAGATGTTCTGCCGATAATGCAATAAAGAAGGTGTCAGCCTGGAGCCTCTGTCTGTGCAATCTGATCCTTTCACTCTGGTTTTCGCGTCTTTGAACTCCGCCATGCGAGGAAGCGTATTGCCTAGAGAGACTGTCTATCGCCGGGCCCTGACCCCAGAGGAAACCCTGCCATGCTAGTTCACACTCACGCGACACCCGTCTACCCCCACCACATGAAAGGACCAGCCCGACCCGGTCTCACTCAAAACCTTTGGGCAACCCTCGCTTTATTGCATGGCACATACCGATGTGTCATAGTCAACATCTTAACCGGTGTTGCCAGTGGTACTTGAACTGTGGGGAATCGTAACGTTTCTAGATGTTTGGCTTGTCTTAGCGGTGGGTTGAGGAAAGTGTGAGTGCCAGGTCTTCTAGACCTCTGACGGTTCTTCAGGAGTACCGTGTGCTGCTGAAGTGTGGCAGGGAAGGAACACAACTCAAAGCCTGGGTGTTCAGAACTCTACAGAGGCGGCGCAAGGGGGCCCAAGAATTTGATTGGCAGATCACCTCTGATCAACCATTAGACCTGACTCGGTGTTCAGAGCTCGGCAGAAACCACTAGAACCTGAAGTTGAACTCTCAAATGGGGTATAAGCTTATCCATTATAAGCATCCATTACAAATTTGCAACCTTGTGTAAAGTGTAATTTTTTAATAATTAGATTACTGTAAGGTTTTAACCCCAAATAAGGACTAAGAAGAGCTCTACTTATCAATAATGTGGAATGAACATTTTCCACAATCCACTCCAGATCGTTTTTTCCACTCATGGAAGCCATGGAACTATAGATGTTGTTCAGGCTGTATTTCCTCAGTGGTAGTGTAAGTGTTCTTTCTTTCGTTCTTTCGTTCTTTCTCTCTTTCTTTCTCTTTCTTTCTCTCTTTCTTTCTCTCTTTCTTTCTCTCTTTCTTTCTCTCTTTTGTTTCGTAGACCGAGTTCTTTGCTTTTACTTTGCCCAGATAACGGCGAGCAAAGTGCAGCGAAGGCCCTACAGTGGTCTCTGCCTGTGGCGTTTTGGACAGGCAACTTCCTGTTCCATCCAGGAGGAGCATGTTGCCTAGGTGATGATGACAGATGGTCATCACCTAGGCTTGCTCTCGGAAAAGCTAGTATTTCATTCCATAGTTGTTTTTTTTTTTTTTTTTAAGTTTCGATCAACTTCCTATCTATATTTAATGCGAGTTGTCCAGCATTTTTTTGTTTATTTTTTGTTTGTATTACTTCTTTCTTCACTGGCATTCTTTCTACACCCTCAATCCGTCTTCAGCTTTCTCTTGCTTGTTTTCCTTCTCTCCCCCGTTCACCCTGTGTCTGTTTTTGTGCGCGCCTCCCCCTCTCTGGCGTGTGATGGCCGTGTCTCCGCGGGCCTCTTGGCCTGTGATAATGGAGCCGTAAATCACACTCCGAGGAGGCTGTGCTGGGGTCTGTTGATGTGGGGGGAGTTCGGCAGGGAAGGAAGGAGGAGTGAGGAAAGGGGGACGGGGGGACGGGGGGGGGGACACCAGGAGCTCCCTAGGCTCTGACCCACACGGTGTACGCGCACGTTTGAGGCCCGGCTGGTGTGCCACTGAGAGGCAGAGCGCTCTGCATCTGCGAGGCAGGAGAGGAGAATCAGGAAGTGTGTGTGTGTGTGTGTGTGTGTGTGTGTGTGTGTGTGTTTGGACGGGGGAGGGGCAGGCAATTTTACTCTTGCTGCTCCTCTCCGCTCAGTTGTTGAGTGTGCTGGCCGCTCTGTGTGTCTCCCACCGCTGGGCTGGCCTGTGTGTCTCCCACCGCTGGGCTGGCCTGGCCCTTTCATCTGACAGCAGCAGGGAGGCTGGATGGGGGTCAATTGTACCCTAGAAGTATTGCTAATACCAAATACTAGATAGCAAACAGAAAATTAAAGCTGACTTTGCCCATTTTATATATTTTTTGTTTTGAACTTGAGTCTCTTTTTGTCAGATAAGAGAAGTTTTGCATTGATGTTAAGTGATTGGAAAAAAGTAGGCAAGAAGATTGGCAGGAATGCTTAGTTTGTTGCAGCAGTGCCATTGCTTAACCATGTCTTCTGTGTTTTTTCTGAATGCTTAGTTTGTTGCAGCAGTGCCATTGCTTAACCATGTCTTCTGTGTTCTTTCTGAATGTTTGTGACCTGGTGTGGTTGAGATGGCGTGATTTGAGGAGACCTTGCACCAGGAGCCACTTCCCCTTAAATCGACCCGCAGTGGAGCAGTTCTCTACAGTCCCAGCCTGCCCTAACCCTAACCCAGCTACACTCCCTGCCGGCTGGGGACCAGTCCTAACCCAGCTACACTCCCTGCCAGCTGGGGACCAGCCTTAACCTGTCTACTGTCCCTGCCAGCCCCAACCCTAATCCAGCTACAGTCCCAGCCAGTCTTAACCCTAACCCATCTACAGTCCCAGCCAGCCCTAACTCTAACATGTCTACAGTCCCAGCCAGCCCCAACTCTAACCTGTCTCCAGTCCCAGCCAGCCCTAATCCAGCTACAGTCCCAGCCCTAACCCTAACCCAGCTACTGTTCCAGCCAGCCCTAACCCTAACCCAGCTACAGTCCCAGCCAGCCCTAACCCTAACCCAGCTACAGTCCCAGCCAGCCCCCTAACCCTAACCCAGCTACAGTCCCAGCCAGCCCTAACCCTAACCCAGCTACAGTCCCAGCCAACCCTAACCCTAACCCAGCTACAGTCCCAGCCCTTGCCCTAACCCAGCCACAGTCGCAGCCCTTGCCCTAACCCAGCCACAGTCCCAGCCAGCCCCCTAACCCTAACCCAGGTACAGTCCCAGCCAGCCCTAACCCTAACCCAGCTACAGTCCCAGCCAGCCCTAACCCAGCTACAGTCCCAGCCAGCCCTAACCCAGCTACAGTCCCAGCCAGCCCTAACCCTAACCCAGCTACAGCCCTAACCCTAACCCAGCTACAGTCCCAGACAGCCCTAACCCTAACCCAGCCACAGTCCCAGGCTGCTGCCCTAGTCCCCACGCTCGGCACCCTAGCATGCCACTGCAGCCCTCCACCACACTGCTGAGAGAGAACACTTCAGGAGCTTTTCAAACCAGTGTGCTGGGATCCATTTGTTGAGTTCTGTGTTGGGTCCAGCGCATACGTTTCGGGTGGAGTCCAAAGTTGTTGGTTTTTGACTTGAGACCAGCGTGTGTAAGGAATTCCAATCTGCGTCATCACAGATCCATCATTAAGTCTTTTAGTCCACGGTTATCTGAACCACTCAGCGTCATATTTCTCCCCCTTGCTTCCCTCTAACTCCCTTTCTCTCTCTCGGTAGATGGGGATGTCAGGTGGTCCGTTCGGGCAGCAGTATGGCCAGGCTGGGGTGCAGCAGATGGGGCCAGTGGGAGGGGTCAACGCCCAGCAGCTTCAAAACAAAGCTGGCCTCCCCAACAGCCTGCCTCCGTTCCCCACAGACCTGAAGGGGGCTGGCAGTGTGCCAAACCTGGTGAGTTGGTGGGCCCTCCACTTATGGGGTTGGCTGGGGTCCTCTTGCTAGGCCTGGCCTTTCGGAAAAAAAAAGGTTAAAACAAAACAAATGTATTTTACTGCAACCAACTTTGGCTTTGTGTTTCTGTTGTATCTCTCGCAATACGCTGGGGTTGTCAGATGGATAGAAGCCAATGTAATAGTTTGGAAATGGGTCTAGAAACTCCAAAGGTAACGAGCCGAGACCCCACAAAGGTCTTTGCCTTCTCCTCCTAGGCCTCCTGGAAGTCAACAGCGCCAGTTTCCAAGGTGTTTAGAATAATTCAGACACGTTGGGTTCGGCTGAAAGCCAGAGAACCAAAGAAAAATAAGCAAGGGCGGGAGCATTAGTCAGAATGCCGTCCACTCAAAATCCTGTGGAGCAATTATCCTAACTTTGCGGCGTGAAGGCACTTCAAGGGGGGGGGGGCTCTTTTCGAAGCACAAAGTTAACCCAGAACTATTGCCCGTACAAATCCCCTCTGGGAACAGGAAACACACCTAATGAAGGCAGGGATCGGTTTCAAGGCTTCTATTTTTGTTAAAGAAGGTTTCGAGCCTCCATAGTTTGGGTGCTGGATGTTTTCCTGGTCTCATTTTTCGGCTCTGTTCTATTTCCTGTCCTCTTCATCTTTTGGTCTCTGTGCCTGGCATTGTTCTTCGGTGCCCCCCCTCAGATCGTTGCGACGCCTCTCTGCACGCCCTCCTTTCCCCGCTGTCTCCCAGTGCTCCACACATCCCTCATCAAACACAGCCTACTTCTCTTCTGGAGATGAGGCTTCTGCTTGGGAGCTGGGTTCAGGCGCCCCAAGCCTCATCGGTCCAACGGTAGCACCGTAACCCTAACCTGTCTCTTCTGCGCTGTCGTCCCCCCCCCCCCCCCCCCTCTCAGTCCCAGATGCAGCAGCAGGGGGCCTCGGTGGGCATGGCCCCAGGGGCGGCGGGCGTGGCCACGGGCCCCACCGCCGACCCGGAGAAGCGTAAGCTGATCCAGCAGCAGCTGGTGCTCCTGCTCCACGCCCACAAGTGCCAGCGGCGGGAGCAGGCCAACGGGGAGGTGAGGGCCTGCGCCCTGCCCCACTGCAGAACCATGAAGAACGTCCTCAACCACATGACCCACTGCCAGGCCGGCAAGTCCTGCCAGGGTAAGCACTACCATGGGGTTACTAGTTGCGGCGCTGGGCTAGGCTGGATGTCACTGGGCTGGGTTTGGGCCGAGCTGGGGTGGCTGTGGGTGTTTGGGTGGGGGCGCTGTTTAATGATGGACATCCTAGCAATGGGCTTTCAATCACCTCCTCAAAGTGGTGTTTTGTTCAAGCACAGTGTTTCCGTTTTATTGCTGTTCTTTAAGAATTTATCTAGAGCTTATATTCCCTGTTATTGTACGTCTACCGATTCCCTCCGCCTTGCCTCCTCATTGGCCCTGGGACTGTCGGCCTTCACAGCCTGTAAATCTCTGTCCTTCTATAAAAGCCTGTGTGGAGTGCTTACACCCAACGTAAACACTGGAGTGGATCCTCTCTCCTCTTTAAACGCCCTGCTCTGTCCCATCTGGGTGGGTGGGTGGGTGGGTGGGTGGGTGGGGCAGCCTAACCTCTTCCTCCTGAAAAGGTTCTGGACCTCACAAGGGTTCATATGGGGTCAGCAAACCTTTGCCAACCGCTCTACATAGTGGTAATAAATCGAATGGCCTGGCCAAATGGGAGGAGGGCTTTTTACACCAGACCTGTAGGCCTTTTATGATTTAGCAACATGTCTTCCCAAAGATTTACTAAGTAGTTTAAATTGTTCTGACGCAACGTAGTTGAAAGTGGTGTATATTTAGAATATACAATAGCATCTTTTAGGCCTATTGTCCATGATGTATTTGCTATCTGGTATATAAATCATATCAAAGTAGACTGGGGCGCATATTTATTGTATTCTGTGACAACTTTTAAAACAGATGTGCAGTGGGCTTTTATTGTCTTGTCCCTGTCTTTCCTCTGGGCCACTTAGATGGTGTGTGCCATTCCTTAGGGTCTGTTGTCAGCTCAGGCTGGAATTATCAAAACATCTTTTTGATTTACTCGGGATCCTCCTCTTTATTGTCTGGTTCCTCGAGTGTTCTTTGGCTCGGGTTCTCATCAAATCACTTTTCCTTGTCTCTGGAGTGACTAAACCCTGTCTCCCCCCGCCTCTTTCTGTTCTTCTCTTGGTCTTCCCCTTTCCCTGCAGTGGCTCACTGTGCGTCCTCCAGACAGATCATCTCCCACTGGAAGAACTGCACACGGCAGGACTGTCCCGTCTGCCTGCCCCTGAAGAACGCCAGCGACAAGAGGAACCAGCAACGTGAGGGGCCTGCACCACCAACACACCTTCAACACCTCCAGCATAGCCATTCCTAGTCTGAGTACATTCTATTATCACCCAGAGGGGGCAGGAAACAAGGCAGAGTGTGGCGTCCAGTGATTGCAGTTTGTTCTCTCTGAACTAGACGTTCCTTGAAACATGGGTAAAGCCGTAAGGGTGAGCAGCATGGCTTGGTGATAGGTCTGTGGAGGTCTCTGTATGTAGTGGCGCCACCTGCAGGCCGCCTCCACCTCTGTTCTGTGCTGGCTCGCTGGCTGCTAGAAGCCAGAGCACTGGAAAGGATTCCTGCAGAATGGCTGGGCCAGTAATCCGACACCGGGGGAGGGTCCTAGGGGCTCAGTTATCTGTGGGGGAGGGGCTCTGTGACAGGCTGCCGTGCAATTGGCTGGCAGCCCTGTGACATGTTTAAATCCCCCAAAGAGAGACAGCATGCTCTGGTTGACAGTGTTGAAGCAGGCAGGCAGCAGCAGGTCTCCAACTGCACTCAACTGGCCTTTTTCAGTTACATTAAGGGTATATTTCTCAAACAAAATGAGGCAAGGTAAAGTGTAAATAAAACACATTTCTTTTCAATGTAATATACAATTATTTAGCTATTGGGCATGTAATAATACATAAATACATATTTAAAATCTTATCTAATAGGAAACTTTTCTGTTTGTTTCCCAGCGTTGCTAGGCTCCCCTGGTGCCAGCCTGCAGAACGCCATCAGCACGGTAGGCTCGGCAGGGCCCACCAGCTCGCCGGCCATGAACAGCGCCACCCACATCGACCCCAGCTCCATGCAGCGGGCCTACGCCGCCCTGGGCCTGCCCTACGGGAACCAGTCCCCGTCCCAGAACCAGGGCGCCCCCGGCCAGCAGAACCCCCAGGGGCAGCACCAGCAGCTCCGTAACATCAACGCCATAGGTACCAGGCCCGGGACGGGTTGGAATAATATGGCGTTTTTCTGAATTAGATCCCAGATTCCTAGTACAGGTAGCTGACCTGATAGGTGTTTCTCCCACTTTGTTTTCCAGGCGCTAGCCAGATGAACATGGGAGCGATGGGCATCCCCTCGTCCGACCAGGCCGGAATGCACTCAGACTCCTCTCTGTCGGCTTCACTCAAGTAGGTGGCCTCGCCCCGCACACCCAGCCCAGCGGTCCGTTTTGTATGTTCAGTTCTGAGGTCAGAATGTCGTGGAAACGTGCGCCCTGTTTGCGTCTTATATCGTGGGGTGTTGTCCTTCCAGTCAGCTGATGGCGGACGGGCCGGGCGGCCTTGGCAACCTGCCCGCTGCCACCCCTCTGTCTACCTCCGGGGTGAGGAAGACCTGGCACGAGCACGTCACTCAGGACCTCCGCACCCACCTGGTGCACAAACTGTGAGTCCACCCCCCCCCCCCCCTGCTTTGCCACTCCTCTGCTCTCAGACCAGCGTTTACGCTGCGTAGAAACACGGGAGCTCACGGGTCTCTCGACCATAGAGCGCGTCACATGCGTCCGCATCCCCCCCCCCCCCCTAACCTTGCTCGTCTACCTTCCAGAGTACAAGCCATATTCCCCACCCCCGACCCCGCAGCACTGAAGGACCGGCGGATGGAGAACCTGGTGGCCTACGCCCGCAAGGTGGAGGGGGACATGTACGAGTCTGCCAACAGCCGGGTAAGCCACAGCCAGGGGCGAAATGCTGCCCTGGGGCCGGCTTCACCAGCCGGATGTAAAAAGCCTTAAGGCACATTACGACCGGGTGTACGTCCCGCTGGCCCCCGACCAGGACCACGCTGCTGGTCGCCTAGCAACAGGAGGCCATCCGCTCATAACCCCTTTCTGCCGTCTCCAGGACGAGTACTACCACTTCCTGGCCGAGAAGATCTACAAGATCCAGAAGGAGCTGGAGGAGAAGAGGCGCTCTCGGCTCCAGAAGCAGCCCGGTATGCCCGGCCCCCCGGTCCCCGGGCAGGGGGGCATGGGCCAGGCCAACGCCATGGGTCCCGGACAGGCTGTACGACCAGCGAGTGAGTAGGACCACCCCCAGCTCTAGGCGGGAGTCCGTAGAGTTAACCCCCCCCTTGGCTTCTTACATTGCCACCTCCAATTCCAGATGAATGGCATCTGGTTTGAGGCAAACCCTGCCCCTATAGTCTGGGGTTGTTTTTTCGGCATAATCTATACTACATATTGAAAAGTCCTCCCGGCGATGCATACTGGAACCCAAACTCTTCCTCTCTGTCTCCTAGATGGACCTGTGCCTATGCCCAACGTGCCAAATCAGCTCAACCGCATGCAGTTGCCTCAAGGTAAGCACGCCTTATAACCTGGGAAGCTTAGCTCCTTAACGCGGGCGGGCCCAGCCCCCACTCAGCTCAGGGCCACTTTGACGCCAAATTCCCCCCTCCGCTCACTGGCTCACGGAGCCCCTGGTGGCCGTTTGGCCCACTCGCACCCTCTGCTGCTCAACTATCTTCTCTGGCTGCCAAAGCTAATCAAGCAAGGTGTTAAGCAGTCCTCCCACGGCCTAGCGCTCGCAGGCCCCGGTTTTTGGACGGCGACGCAGCGTGGTATCGGCTCCATTGTTTGGTTTGTCAAGTCATTAGGCCAGAATCAGAACGCAAATGATCACTGAGCCCACGCCATGACTCCGCCGGCTCAGCCCAGTGCACCATATTTCATTACGATGCCTCAGAGTGTGGTAAACATGCTGCTAATTGTGTGTGTGTGTGTGTGTGTGTGTGTGTGTGTGTGTGTGTCCGCCTCCCCACAGGAATCAATCAGTTCAACCCTATGGCAATGCAGAGCGTGCAGATGTCGCAGGCGCCCATGGGGCCACGAGCCGCCTCCCCCATGAGCCTCTCACAGCAGATGAGCATGAGCTCTGTCCCAGCGGTGAGGCCTCTCTCTCTCTCTCTCTCTCTCTACCTCTCTCTCTCTACACCTCTCTCTCTGTCTCAGCTGAACCCTCCTGCTCTGTCCTGTCTGAACGGCGTCCTTAAGGCTCTCGATCAGCCGTCCATGGCTCCACGGGCCCTCTCAGGGAGTGGCCTAGCTGCCCATACGGCCTTCCCTTCAGCTGCGTTGTCTCATTCCGGAGGAAACACCGGCTCCCATTTTGATCTGTTGTTTTCCTGTGGCTCTTTTTTTTCTTCTCCAGATGGGCATGTCTCCGTCACGTATGCCCCAGGCCCAGGGCATGACGGGGCCCCACCCCAGCAACATGGTGGGCCAGCCGGGCAACCAGGGCCAGTTCCTGCCCCCCAACCAGTTCCCCACGGCCGGCGGCATGAACGTGAATGTAGGCCTGGGCCAGCCCTCTGCCGGGGCAGCTGTCAGCCAGGTGAGGAGGAGCCTCCGTGTGCTCTCACTGTGTAGGGTGGCCTGAAAGGTGTGCATGGGAACGGTGTGCAAGCTGCTGAGTAGTAAACTGTAAACTGTGGGTGTCCCTTCTCTTTTCCCCTCCTCCTCCCAGCAGCAGGCGAGATCTAACCCCCCCCTAAAAGCCCTGGGCTCGCTGGGCCCCCAGCTGACCCAGACCCCGCTGCGCGCCACCCCTCCGCCCTCCGCTAACCTCCAGCAACTCCAGCAGCAGCTTCAAGCGCCTCCCCAGACCCAGCCCTCCACCCCTGCCTCGGCGGGCGGACCCTCCTCCACCCCCACCCACATCCCCAGCGGCCTCCCCGGCGCCCCCTCTGCCCTGGGCACGCCGCCCGCCCCCTCCCAGCCACTCACGCCCCTGCAGCCCCAGCAGCCCGAGGCCCAGAGCCAGATGCAGCAGCCGGCCTCGGTGCAGCCGCAGCACCCCAGCACGCCGGTGAGACGCCACACACTGCTCCCAGGCTTTCCCTCCTAACAACCTGCCCTCACTACTGTGTCCTACCTACACCTCAGGGCCCTCACTACTGTGTCCTAACTACAACTCAGGGTCCTCACTACTGTGTCCTAACTACACCTCAGGGTCCTCACTACTGTGTCCTAACTACACCTCAGGGTCATCACTACTGTATCCTGACTACATCTCAGGGTCCTCACTACTGTGTCCTAACTACAACTCAGGGTCATCACTACTGTGTCCTAACTACACCTCAGGGTCCTCACTACTGTGTCCTAACTACACCTCAGGGCCCTCCCTACTGTGTCCTACCTACACCTCAGGGTCATCACTACTGTATCCTGACTACATCTCAGGGTCCTCACTACTGTGTCCTAACTACACCTCAGGGTCATCACTACTGTATCCTAACTACACCTCAGGGTCATCACTACTGTGTCCTAACTACATCTCAGGGTCATCACTACTGTATCCTAACTACACCTCAGGGTCCTCACTACTGTGTCCTAACTACAACTCAGGGTCATCACTACTGTGTCCTAACTACACCTCAGGGTCCTCACTACTGTGTCCTAACTACACCTCAGGGTCATCACTACTGTATCCTGACTACATCTCAGGGTCCTCACTACTGTGTCCTAACTACACCTCAGGGTCCTCACTACTGTGTCCTAACTACACCTCAGGGTCATCACTACTGTATCCTAACTACACCTCAGGGTCCTCACTACTGTGTCCTAACTACACCTCAGGGTCATCACTACTGTGTCCTAACTACATCTCAGGGTCATCACTACTGTATCCTAACTACACCTCAGGGTCCTCACTACTGTGTCCTAACTACACCTCAGGGTCCTCACTACTGTGTCCTGACTACATCTCGGTCATCACTACTGTATCCTAACTACACCTCAGGGCCCTCACTACTGTGTCCTAACTACACCTCAGGGTCATCACTACTGTGTCCTGACTACATCTCAGGGGCCTCACTACTGTGTCCTAACTAAATCTCAGGGCCCTCCCTACTGTGTCCTAACTACACCTCAGGGTCCTCACTACTGTGTCCTAACTACATCTCAGGGTCATCACTACTGTGTCCTAACTACACCTCAGGGTCCTCACTACTGTGTCCTAACTACACCTCAGGGTCCTCACTACAAACCATCTGTTGTAACTACACCTCAGGGTCCTCACTACAAACCACTTGTCGTAACTACACCTCAGGGTCCTCACTACACCCCAGGGTTCTCACTACTGTGTCCTAACTAGACCTCTGTGCTCCCACCAAGCTTGGCAGTAGTTGAAAGCAGCTCATACTAACCCTCATTTAGACAATTTTGATTAAAAAATATGTTTGTTTAAAAAAAAAAACTCTCAATAGCCATTTCAAATTAGTTTCCAAAATGATTTTTGGACATTTGACATTTTGAGGTAGATATGTTATTTTTTAAGTATGCGTGACTCACTTGGTCTGCACGGTGAATATGTAGTTAAGTTACAATATGTAGTATGAGCGTATAGTCATGAGGACATTTCCTCTCATAAACTCTCTTCTTCAATTTGGAGCTGACATTTGTCTTGGATCAAAAATAATCTTGATTTGCGATTTATTTTAATTTATTACCTCATCTTTTTGTGCGATCATGTGATGGTGGATTCTCTTCCCCCTCAGCTGTCCCAGGCAGCAACCAGCATAGACCACCGGGTGCCCACCCCCGGCTCCGTGGCGGAGGTCCACTCGCAGCAGGCCCTGCCCCATAGGAGCGTCCCGGAGACCAAGGCTGAGGTCAAAGAAGAAGACTGTGGCTCGGGGAAAAGGCAGCCTGACTTTAAGATGGAGGTACGGGCCAGTCAGAAAATATTCCGCACAGGAATATTAGTCTTGGAGTCAGTAGATTTGGAATGTGAATGAGGCTTTGCTGGTGTGACCCATAGTAATTCAAATGCGAGCTTGGCAGTTGTTGGTGGGTATTTATTCTTGTCGTGCCCACCCCCCCTCCCCCCCTCCCTAGCAGGAGGAGGACACCAAACCACTGACCATGAAGGAGGAGCAGGAGCGCTGCGAACCAAAGCAGGAGCCAATGGAGATGGAGGAGAAGAAGCCCAATGTGAAGGTGGAGCCCAAAGAGGAGGAGGAGGGCGGGGCCAACGGTGCCTCGGCCTCACCCACCCAGAACCGCAAGAAAAGTAAGGAGACAGGCACATCCCTGTGGCACACCTAGCTAAGCCTGTGGGCTAGAACCAAGAAAAGTAAGGAGACAGGCACATCCCTGTGGCACACCTAGCTAAGCCTGTGGGCTAGAACCAAGAAAAGTAAGGAGACAGGCACATCCCTGTGGCACACCTAGCTAAGCCTGTGGGCTAGAACCAAGAAAAGTAAGGAGACAGGCACATCCCTGTGGCACACCTAGCTAAGCCTGTGGGCTAGAACCAAGAAAAGTAAGGAGACAGGCACATCCCTGTGGCACACCTAGCTAAGCCTGTGGGCTAGAACCAAGAAAAGTAAGGAGACAGGCACCTCCCTGTGGCACACCTAGCTAAGCCTGTGGGCTTGAACCAAGAAAAGTAAGGAGACAGGCACCTCCCTGTGGCACACCTAGCTAAGCCTGTGGGCTAGAACCAAGAAAAGTAAGAAGACAGGCACATCCCTGTGGCACACCTAGCTAAGCCTGTGGGCTAGAACCAAGAAAAGTAAGGAGACAGGCACATCCCTGTGGCACACCTAGCTAAGCCTGTGGGCTAGAACCAAGAAAAGCGCCCATTCTACCAATGCAGCTACTGTTAGTACGTGAACGTTTTGGGACCTTGAGTCTGGATCAGACGGAGGCGACTAACGGCAGCGCCGTCTCTCCTGTTCTCCCTCTGCAGTCTTTAAGCCTGAGGAGCTGAGGCAGGCCCTGATCTCCACGCTAGAGGCCCTCTACAGGCAGGACCCCGAGTCCCTGCCCTTCAGACAGCCTGTGGACCCCCAGCTTCTGGGCATCCCGGTGAGGACCCGCGAATCAAATCAAACTCGCCTCCGTTCCCAAATTATTCTACCCAGGGTTTGGTCTTCCAGGGCTTGATTGTTGTGTGGTAAGGGTCCACACTCTAATGATCATTTTACCCCCCCCCCCTCTATCAGGACTACTTTGACATAGTGAAGAAACCCATCGATCTGTCCAACATCAAGAGGAAGCTGGACACGGGCCAGTACCAGGAGCCCTGGCAGTACGTGGATGACATCTGGATGATGTTCAACAACGCCTGGCTCTACAACCGCAAGACGTCGCGCGTCTTCAAGTACTGCTCCAAGCTGGCCGAGGTGTTTGAGGCGGAGATCGACCCCGTCATGCAGGGCCTGGGCTACTGCTGCGGCAGGAAGGTGAGGACAGAGCAGGGCGCTGAGAAGATGGCTCGTCTTCAGATTGCTCTCGGAAAAAGAAATGTGAGCCCTAGCTAACGCTGTCTCTGTTCACTTTTCCCATGTGTGTGTCCACAGTACGAGTTCTCGCCCCAGACTCTGTGCTGCTACGGCAAGCAGCTGTGCACCATCTCCAGGGACGGCACGTACTACAGCTACCAGAACAGGTAGGGAAGGCCTCCTGCTAGGTGGTCTGGTGAAGGGGGTATATACAGCCAAGAGGAGTATGCTAGGACAGGGTATGGGACCCTTACTAGGCTATATTGAACATAAGTTTAAAGGAAATTGTACTGCACTAGATTCTTTTATATATATATATATATATATATATTTTTTTTTTTTTTTTTATTATTCAACTAACTCAATATTTGTGTTTTGGTTTAGATGTTAGATCGTTTTTTTCCCCCCACCTGGGTGACACACGGTGTAAAGTCACTTCCCCTACATTGTGCTTTAGTAAGCTTGCACAATCTGGAGCTCTCCTAAGTCCTCGGAGCCACAGAATCTGCCTCCACTGCGCCCCCTGTAGGTCACACACACCGCCACTGCAGCCCAAAGAGTTGTTTCGGTGCAGTGCAGTTTTCAATCATTAGAGCCGTTAAGAGCACACCGTACAGGACGTTGTATGATGCCCGTTGGCATGTGATAAACCACCTCTTGCAGCAAGGCCGTGCATTTTACAAAGTAACAGCTGCTTTAGAAGTGTAAGAAAGTGCTTAAGATCAAAATGGAACCACATTTCTGAGGGCTGAAAAACTCCACTAGAGATTAGGCTAGTGGTTACATTGCAACAGTGACCTGCATGATCTGAGCCTGCACCCGCACTACCATTACAACCTGTCCCACCAAACATTGAATTCACCCCCCATGTCACTCTGACCCACTGACTGAATGTTCCTGTGAGACTGAAGGATCTAAGGCATGTTCTTGATAGCAACCTAGTTGCCCCGCCTAGTAGACACAGGGATCTCCCTGTTCATTAACATAGCAAGTAGCAGGTCTGTCTCTTCGTTAACATAGCAAGTAGCAGGTCTGTCTTCATTAACATAGCAAGTAGCAGGTCTGTCTCTTCATTAACATAGCAAGTAGCATGTCTGTCTTCATTAACATAGCAAGTAGCATGTCTGTCTCTTCATTAACATAGCAAGTAGCATGTCTGTCTCTTCATTAACATAGCAAGTAGCATGTCTGTCTCTCCATTAACATAGCAAGTAGCATGTCTGTCTCTTCATTAACATAGCAAGTAGCATGTCTGTCTTCATTAACATAGCAAGTAGCATGTCTGTCTCTTCATTAACATAGCTAGTAGCAGGTCTGTCTCTTCGTTAACATAGCTAGTAGCAGGTCTGTCTCTTCGTTAACATAGCAAGTAGCAGGTCTGTCTCTTCATTAACATAGCAAGTAGCATGTCTGTCTTCATTAACATAGCAAGTAGCATGTCTGTCTCTTCATTAACATAGCAAGTAGCACTTCTGTCTTCATTAACATAGCAAGTAGCTTGTCTGTCTCTTCCGTTAACATAGCAAGTAGCATCCAGCTACTAGTAGCCAGCCAGACATGTGGCATGACCCTTTTCCAAGGTGACTAACATGTGCCTCGCCCTGTGTGTGTCCCGTGTGTGTCCCGTGTGTGTCCCGTGTGTGTCCCGTGTGTGTCCCGTGTGTGTCCCGTGTGTGTCCCGTGTGTGTCCCGTGTGTGTCCCGTGTGTGTCCCGTGTGTGTCCCGTGTGTGTCCCGTGTCCACCGCCTCTCTGCCGTGCGCCATTCCCTCCGCATTCCGCCGCCCGCGTGCCGGTCGCGCCTCCTCCTCCCGCTGCTTCTACTGCTGTGTGTACGCTGGCTCCAGCTCACCCAAATATGGCCTTATTGCCGACAGGTATCACTTCTGCGAGAAGTGCTTCAACGAGATCCAGGGCGACAGTGTTACCCTGGGCGACGACCCGGCGCAGCCCCAGACGTAAGTCCCTGCCCTCTCCCGGACAGACGTATCAAACAGACCGGCTCAATGTTGCCCATGGTCACGTACAGTATCGCATGTTTCCGGGGCGTTTGATTATCCTGCATGGAGAGAGAGTCTTTAAATTGCAATCATGCGTTGGCTTCTTAGAGTGGGCGTCTTCATCTTTTTCTTCTTCCTCTCTTCTCCAACCCAGTATGATATCCAAAAAACAGTTTGAAAGGAAGAAGAATGACTCGTTGGACCCTGAACCGTGAGTATTGTATACGCTAGCCTCTTGCACAGCTCTGCAGATTTCATGGACTGACCCCATTGCCATCATGAAGCATCTTAACCTATGGACCTGTTGTCCCTCTCCTAATGTCCCCCCCTATTCTATTTGACAGGTTTGTTGAATGTAAAGACTGTGGAAGGAAGATGCACCAGATCTGTGTGCTGCACTTCGACGTCATCTGGCCATCAGGGTAAGGGCCTTCGTTAGGGCTTGTGTCACCGTCCAAGTCTTCCCTGTCTTTATAAGAGAAGCGTTTGTGATTAGGGACACAGTTCAACGTGATGGCTCAACTATCTGCTTTCCCCTTAGCTTTATTTGCGACAACTGTCTGAAAAAGTCTGGCAAAGTAAGAAAAGAAAACAAGTTTGCCGCCAAAAGTAAGTTTCAATATTGTTACCTGTAAAAAAAAAAAAAATTAAAATCCTCTCTCCAGATCTCTCGGCGTACCTAAACTAATCTGTGTTTGCTTCCGTCCCCCAGAGCTGCAGACCACCCGGTTAGGAGCATACATCGAGGACCGAGTGAACAAATACTTGAAGAGGCAGAACCACCCTGAAGCCGGTGAAGTGTTTGTGCGGGTGGTGGCCAGCTCCGAAAAAATGGTCGAAGTCAAGCCCGGCATGAAGTCCAGGTAGAGGGCCTCGCTGTGTTTGGTGCTCCAGCTTTTAGTTGCTCTGTCCATTTTTTAATTGGGGGGGGAAAAGCCCAGAGCCCTTGTGTCCAAAAGCTCACCCGGAGAATCCGGATCCTTCTACCCCGCAGGTTTGTGGACTCGGGGGAGATGATGGAGAGCTTCCCCTACAGAACCAAAGCACTTTTTGCGTTTGAAGAGATCGACGGGACGGACGTGTGCTTCTTCGGCATGCACGTGCAGGAGTACGGCTCCGAGTGCCCGCTGCCCAACACCAGGTAAGACCATGGGCCCGGCACCATCAACTCTGGGCTGGAGCAGTCAAATTGTCGGCCTAAAACCCCAGGTGACGCTGCCGTTTCATTTCCCTCTGCAGACGGGTATACATATCGTACCTCGACAGTATTCACTTCTTCAAGCCCCGGGTGCTGAGGACTGCAGTCTATCATGAGATCTTGATTGGCTACCTGGAGTACGTCAAAAAACTTGGGTATGTGCGCGTCGTGGCCATGCCGCTTCTGTAGGATGGAGTCGTGGGAATGGTTGTGAAAGCACGTGTTGATGTTCTTCTGTAGGATGGAGTAGTGGGAATGGTTGTGAAAGCACGTGTTGATGTTCTTCTGTAGGATGGAGTCGTCGGAATGGTTGTGAAAGCACGTGTTGATGTTCTTCTGTAGGATGGAGTCGTCGGAATGATTGTGAAAGCACGTGTTGATGTTCTTCTGTAGGATGGAGTCGTGGGAATGGTTGTGAAAGCACGTGTTGATGTTCTTCTGTAGGATGGAGTCGTGGGAATGGTTGTGAAAGCACGTGTTGATGTTCTTCTGTAGGATGGAGTCGTGGGAATGGTTGTGAAAGCACGTGTTGATGTACTTCTGTAGGATGGAGTCGTCGGAATGGTTGTGAAAGCATTTGTTGATGTTCTTCTGTAGGATGGAGTCGTGGGAATGGTTGTGAAAGCACGTGTTGATGTTCTTCTGTAGGATGGAGTCGTCGGAATGGTTGTGAAAGCACGTGTTGATGTTCTTCTGTAGGATGGAGTCGTCGGAATGATTGTGAAAGCACGTGTTGATGTTCTTCTGTAGGATGGAGTCGTGGGAATGATTGTGAAAGCACGTGTTGATGTTCTTCTGTAGGATGGAGTCGTCGGAATGGTTGTGAAAGCACGTGTTGATGTTCTTCTGTAGGATGGAGTCGTGGGAATGATTGTGAAAGCACGTGTTGATGTTCTTCTGTAGGATGGAGTCGTCGGAATGGTTGTGAAAGCACGTGTTGATGTTCTTCTGTAGGATGGAGTCGTGGGAATGGTTGTGAAAGCACGTGTTGATGTTCTTCTGTAGGATGGAGTCGTGGGAATGGTTGTGAAAGCACGTGTTGATGTTCTTCTGTAGGATGGAGTCGTGGGAATGGTTGTGAAAGCACGTGTTGATGTTCTTCTGTAGGATGGAGTCGTGGGAATGGTTGTGAAAGCACGTGTTGATGTTCTTCTGTAGGATGGAGTCGTGGGAATGGTTGTGAAAGCACGTGTTGATGTTCTTCTGTAGGATGGAGTCGTGGGAATGGTTGTGAAAGCACGTGTTGATGTTCTTCTGTAGGATGGAGTCGTGGGAATGGTTGTGAAAGCACGTGTTGATGTTCTTCTGTAGGATGGAGTCGTGGGAATGGTTGTGAAAGCACGTGTTGATGTTCTTCTGTAGGATGGAGTCGTGGGAATGGTTGTGAAAGCACGTGTTGATGTTCTTCTGTAGGATGGAGTCGTGGGAATGGTTGTGAAAGCACGTGTTGATGTTCTTCTGTAGGATGGAGTCGTGGGAATGGTTGTGAAAGCACGTGTTGATGTTCTTTTTAACAAAGCGTCCTGGCTTTGCTCCCGTGCAGGTATGTGATGGGGCACATCTGGGCCTGCCCGCCCAGTGAGGGGGACGACTACATCTTCCACTGCCACCCCATGGACCAGAAGATCCCCAAGCCCAAGAGGCTGCAGGAGTGGTACCGGAAGATGCTGGACAAGGCCTTTGCTGAGAGAATCCTGCACGACTACAAGGTCAGTTGGCTATGAGGATCGACGTGTCCAGTAAGACTGGTTTGGTTTGTGTGCGTCCTGTTTGAGAGCACACGGCATCCATTAGGGTTTTGGATGTGTCGTTTTTTTTGTGAAGGGTTTTCCTTTCCAGATATTCATTAAGGGCTATTTGTTTGTCAAATGGTTCACAACCAACTTCCTACTCTGTAATGTCCACTGACGTCACTCTTGTGTGTGCAGGACATCTTTAAGCAGGCCACAGAAGACCGCCTGACCAGCGCCAACGAGCTCCCCTACTTTGAGGGGGACTTCTGGCCCAACGTGCTGGAGGAGAGCATCAAGGAGCTGGAGCAGGAGGAGGAGGAGAGGAAGAAAGAGGAGAACACGGCTTCCTGCGACATCCCAGAGGTAAAGATCGACGGAGGGGTAAATACAGACTTCGGAATCGGAAGAGCAAGCGGGAATGCTCCCACCATGCCAAAAACAATACATACAGGCCCAGATACATCTCCCCAAGTCTCAATGATTTAGAAGCCTTCAGTGGCCTCTCACAGGCTTTACGTAACCCCACAATTTTGGTCTGACATTTTCCTTTTATCGTCAGGGAGCTACAGCCGACAGCAAGAACGCCAAGAAGAAGAACAACAAGAAGACCAACAAGAACAAGAGCAGTGTGAGTCGAGCCAATAAGAAGAAGCCAGGGATGCCCAGCGTAGCCAATGACCTTTCTCAGAAGCTTTACGCCACGTTGGAGAAGCACAAAGAGGTGGGTGTGTCTCTGCAGTTTAAGGTCCTTTGTGTTTTTATGTTTTTACATTTCATGTTTTTACCTTGTAACTCTTGTTTTGAAAGGCGCTTTATAAATATAATGTTACTTACTACTCTACCTGTTCAGGTATCTCCTCCCTGGCTCCTGCTGCTTTGTGTTTTGAATAGGCAGCCACTTGAGCAGCACAAACATTCGAATTAACGTATTGTGCCTGTGAATCTTAACTTTGAAATATTTCAGCCTTTATCCAAAAAATTCTATCTCGACCTTTACCCGGTCTTTCTGTGATTGCTGTATCTCGGCCACACGTGATTGGATACCTTCAGCAACCCTCTCTTCCTCCCCCCCCCCCTCCCCCCCCCCCAGGTGTTCTTCACCATCCACCTCCATGCTGGACCTGTCATAAACACCCTGCCCCCCATCATGGACCCCGACCCCATGTTGGCCTGCGACCTGATGGACGGCCGCGACGCCTTCCTGACGCTGGCCCGGGACAAGCACTGGGAGTTCAGCTCGCTGAGGCGGTGCAAGTGGAGCTCCATGTGCATGCTGGTGGAGCTGCACAACCAGGGCCAGGACCGCTTTGTCTACACCTGCAACGAGTGCAAGCACCACGTGGAGACACGCTGGCACTGCACCATCTGCGAGGTGAGGCGCTGGGAGACACGGCGTTGGGTTTTAATAGGGGTCGGCCGAGATGGGTTTTTTCAGGACCGATTATTAGTAACGGAGGAGGCCGATAACTGATATTTGGAACCGCTACACATTTGCATTTAAAATGAAAATCTTGGGGTACAATTTTTTGAATAACCAAAACACAAAACGTAGCTGAAAACGTGGCGTCTTTGCTGATGGTCGAGGTTGTGAATTCGCCGGTCATGTTTCATTCGCCCCTAGATCCCCATAGAATGGAAGGTGCACATTCTACAATGTTTAACAAGTTTGCGTGTGTGACCGTGCCTTCAGACCGACGAGAGACGAATTTCACCTTGGCAGGCGATGGTCACTCGCCCTGCATTTGATCATGTGTGTCTGTGCCAATAGCCTACACATTTTATTACTAGTCAGTTGGGTAAATTATGGATCAGCAAATGAACTTGATGACGTTTGCTATCGCATTAAAGTTAGCGCTACGAGATATTATGACCATCGACTCCCTATAACATGTCAACACAAACTCATACAGCCAAGTAATGTTACCTTCCCAATATGGTTACTAAAATAAGTGAATGAATAGACTAGTTAGTTGAGTGTATCAGTATCACGGCAACTAAGTGGATTATTTGGGTGTTTTCATTGAAACAGGGAAACGGGGCATACTTGCCATATATCCTCATTGAAATAGCCTAGATCATAAGATTGTGGTGTTTTTGAGAGAGGTGGCTGTATCACAGCCAAAGTAGCACATTTTTTTATAAATGAATTTTATCGGCAATTGGATACAAAAATCCCAATACCAATCATCTGTAAAATGCGGAATATCGGCCCCGATACTCAGCTAGTTTTTAAATGTCGTTCAACGATACATCATTCTTTCTGCCCCCCCCCCCCCCCCCCCACCAGGACTTTGACCTATGCATCAACTGCTACGCCGCCAAGGGCCACGTGCACCAGATGTTGAAGTGGGGCCTGGGCCTGGACGACGACAGCAACGGCCAGGGCGGCGAGGCCTCCAAGAGCCCCCAGGAGAGCCGGCGCCTCAGCATCCAGCGCTGCATCCAGTCCCTGGTGCACGCCTGCCAGTGCCGCAACGCCAACTGCTCCCTGCCGTCCTGCCAGAAGATGAAGCGCGTGGTGCAGCACACCAAGGGCTGCAAGCGCAAGACCAACGGCGGCTGCCCCGTGTGCAAGCAGCTCATCGCCCTGTGCTGCTACCACGCCAAGCACTGCCAGGAGAACAAGTGCCCCGTGCCCTTCTGCCTCAACATCAAACAGAAGCTCCGCCAGCAGCAGCTGCAGCACCGCCTGCAACAGGCCCAGATGATGCGGCGGCGCATGGCCACCATGGCGGGCCGGGGGATGCCCCAGAGCCTGCCGTCGCCACCTACCTCAACCGCCCCCGGCACCCCCACCTCAGGCCAGCAGCCCAACACGCCCCAGACCCCCCAGCCCATCGTCACCCAGCCCCAGCAGCAACAGCAGCCCCACAACCAAGCCGCCATGGCTCAGGGCTACCCCAACAACGGCCGCGGCAGCCAGCCCCCCACGCCCGTCCCCCAGGGTAAGCCGGGGCCCCAGTCATCTCCCCTTCACCAACAGCAGTCCCCCTTGCCCATGAACATGGTGCCCCAGCAGCAGCAGCAGCAGCAGCAGGCCCAGCTACAGCAGCTGCCCCCCCAGCCTCAGCAGCAGCAGCCCCCACTGGCCGCGCTGCACGTGGCCCGTCAGATCGAGATGGTGGCCAAGGCCAAGCAGCAGCAGAGCTACGCCATGAACATGAACGGCGTGCCCATGGGCCACCCCCGCATGGTGGGGCCCATGGCCGGCCAGATCCAGATGATGGGGGGCCCGCGGGGACCCCAGGTGATGCAGGCCATGCCGCAGGGCCAGTGGGGGCCGGGCATGCCCAACGCCCAGGGAGGGCCCCAGCAGCAGCAGGTGTGCCAGCAGGCTCAGGGAAACCCCCCGCCCCACCAGGCCCAGCTCATGCAGAGGCCCATGATGTCTCCCCAGCAGCAGCAGGGACTCCAGATATCAGGGGTCATGTCCCCCCAGGGCCCGTCTCAGCCGGGCATGACGCCCCAGCAGCAGGGCATGCCGCGGGGGATGCCCGGCAACAACGCCCCCAACGCCCTGCAGGACCTCCTGCGCACGCTCAAGTCTCCCAGCTCGCCGCATCAGCAGCAGCAAGTCCTCAGCATCCTCAAGTCCAACCCCCACCTCATGGCCGCCTTCATCAAGCAGAGGACAGCCAAGTACCAAGCCAGCCAGCCCCAGCAGCAGCAGCAGCAGCAGCAGCAGCCACCCCCGGCAATGCTTGGGCCCCAAGCAGGCATGCAGGCTATGGTAGCTATGCAGGCAGGGCAGGTGCCCAGGCCTGGGATGCCCCCACAGCAGCAGCCTCCTCAGCAGGCGGGGCCCCAGGGCATGGCCGCCATGGGCCCCCAGGGCCAGATGATCAACCAGGCTCACAACGGCAACCAACAGCTCTACCGCAGGCAGCTGCTCCGCATGCAGCAGATCGTTCAGCAACAGGGAGGCATGCCCCAGGGCCACGGCCAGTTCCCCCAGCAGCAGCAGCAGCAGCAGCCAGGGGCCACCAGCTACTCCCAGCTCCGCATGCCACAGCAGATGGCTATGCAGGGAAGTGGGGGGCCCATGGGCCAGCTCCCTCCGATGGCCCAAATGGGCCAGCCCGGTATGGGCATGGATGCCTCCAACCTGCAGCAACGCATGCTCCAGCAGCAGCAGATGATGAAGCAGCAGATGGGCTCCCCGGCCCAGGCTAACTCCATGAGCCCCCAGTCCCACATGCTCCAAGGCCAGCCGCAGGGAGGGGCTCACCTGCCCAGCCAGGCCATGGCCAACGCGCTGGGCAACCAGGTACGCCCCCCGGCCCCTGTGCAGTCGCCCTGTCCTCCCTCGCAGCAGCCCCCGCATTCCAGCCCCTCCCCGCGGATACAGCCCTCGCCGCAGCACGGCACACTCCACGTCAACTCTCCTCACCCCAGCCTGGGAGGCCCCATGCCAGGCTCCATGGAGCAGGGACACATGGGCACGGCAGAGCAGAGTGCCATGCTCCCGCAGCTCAACACACCAAATCGCGTGGGACTAAGTAATGACATGAGTATAGTGGGTGACACAACAGGAGACACACTAGAAAAGTTTGTTGAAGGATTGTAGCATTTCGGGACTTGACACGAAAGGCCTTGCTATGTTTTCAAACCAAGAACTTTTTGTACTGACTGATGTAAAAAGTTTCAAGAGTCGACTCAAATGAGGCCTAAGGACTGTGAACGCTTCCTCAAACCAAGGGACGGTTATTTCTCCCAACACATGGAGAGATTAGAATGATTGCTGTTAAAAAGAGGAGAATTAAGTCATAAAGAATATATTTTTTGGTTCAGACCAGCCATGAAAAGAATTCTGTCCTGGTCTTATGTGTTATTTTCGTTTTAGATTTTTGTTTTTCATTTGTTATATGCTCTGGTATGGACTTTTTTAAAGAAACTTCTCAAAACAAAAAATATTTCGTTTTATTATTCAATTTTTTTATTTTGTACCTTTGCAAGATGACTAAGGTTTTTGTGTTGAGAAGACTGTAAAATAATTTGAACTTCTTGCCAGGTTTAGCCTCTTGGTCTCTCTTCATTCCTGGCTAATTTATTCTAATATACAATTTTCCAAAATGACATGCCGTTGGGAAAGATTTTCTTTCCTGCTTTTCTGTTTGCAGAGTCTATGGGAGATAAATGTATTTGTATAGCGCTAGGAACTATCGTGGACACACCCAAACACAACATGCAGGTGGGCAAAAAACCTGCACTAACACTTGTTCCTTCACAGGTGCCGGAATGTTCCTTTTTACTGGCTTGGGCCCAGTATTCCTGTCTTGCAAATGTTTCACAAGATGTGTTGCTTTGTTTTCTTCTGATGAAACGTGGATCTCGGTCTCCTAGCTGTGGTGGGATATACCTGTTAGACTGCTGATTTGTATTTTGGGGAGTTCTGTGCATCCTTTTTCCTCTTGCATTAAACTTGAATCGAGGGTGACCTGTTCTCTTATTTAAATCATGCAGGTGGACAATACTGTAAATATGCAAAAAAAATAAGAATGAAATCACTGTAAAAACTGGTTCAAACGACTCATTTCGTACTTATATACCATATTGTTAAATAAACTGTGTGCAACAGACTTTTTGCCTCTGAATAAAAAAAAACCTGCATTTCTCAATATTTAACTTACGTTTTTTTTTTTTTTTTAATGTGTGAGGAATTCCTGTGACAGAAATGGCTTCATGTCTATAAATAAGAAAGATAGTTTCTTCCTTGACTTTACAAGCAAGTTTTAAAACCCATAAGCAATCTTGGGCTTTCAAGGGACTGCATTTATGGCTGCACCTGGAACCCGGACAACAACACATCTATCAGTACATTTGGTTTTGGCATGCACATCTCCGAATTAAATGGATCATTAAATGTATTGTATTCCATTTAATAACACACTTATAGTCCTTATTGTACCGTTTTTAAAATGTCATCTTTTTATACAAATTGAAATGTTTTTCGCAGTTCTTATAGTGACCAAGTTTTACATTTGGTGCAGATACAATTTAATTATCTGTTAATTTGCCCCAGATAACTATTTCAATCACAATTGGCTTTTATTAAGTACAGCATTTAGCATAAACGTTTTATTTCCTAGACTGGCAGCGTTTTGAACACCATATGCTACGTCATTTGATGGCGCCAGCTGGCCCTTCTTGAACTGACAGCGGTCGCAGACTTTGCTTAGCGTGCGTAGAATAGGTCAAACGACCTCTCAATACATGAAAATGTCTCGCTGCCTCAAATTGTTTAAATTTGCCTTGGGTTCTTCTCAAAACGCCAACTCCAGGCTCTTGTCATCGGGAAAAGGACAGAGTACAAGGGTTGTCGCATGCTCATTCACTGGAGGTAAGTCGTTTACGACGTTAGCCAGTCAACATTAGCTGCTGCAACTGCTTTGCTATATTGCAGTTACACAATCTTGAAAGAAGTTCAGAGATCACACATGAGAAAACTAATTAGACGGTAGTTGCAACTGCTAAAACAATCAAATCGACAATTGTTAGAGAAGTACCATACTGGTTTTGTTTGACATGACATTACCAACAACATTTGAGTTTGTCCATACTCCAAATCAGTTTTTTTGTGTGGTGCTGATGAACCCTGTATGGTTGCACTGTTTCAGTAGTAGTGATAGCAGAGTCAATCCTGATCTCGAAGTAAAACTCTAACGATCCGCAACATCTGTGCACACTACACACATCATGGTTACTTTTCCGGCTCTGTCTGTGAGTAGATGCCCGGGTTAGGCAGCAGCATAGATGGGCAAGACCTCGAGTGTGGAGCCCCAAGCACCCTGGCCTGACCCAGGTCTCCTACTACAGTACCCAGGAGGCTGAGAAACCCCCGGAGGAGGAGCCCCTGCACACCATCATCAGCGACACAGAAGACGTCAAAGGTGTCAAGACGAGGCTCTTTTCAAATCCCCTCACCTGCTTTCCTTAGCTTACCCCTAGCATCTTTCCTTTGTACAGTGCCCTTGAGTTTTAAGAAAGGCACTTATGCACTACCATGCATTATTATTGTTATCTGATACATGTAGTGGACATAATAGAGGTTGACTACGCTATAAGGGTATTCTATTTTATCCTGTGTAGTTCAAAACCAAATATTTGTTTGTCTGTTGTGGCAGGCACCTTCTCTAAGCACGAGTTCCAGGCTGAGACAAAGAAGCTGCTGGATATTGTTGCCAGGTCCCTGTACTCTGAGAAGGAGGTGAGTGAGAGAGGAAGGGTGAGGGGGAGGCAGTCAACCAGGAGCTGTTAACCAGGACTTAGCTCCAAGATAATGTTTTGTGAACTTAAAGGCTAACTGGTAAAGTCAAATAAAAGGGTGTTGAATATTACATTTGACCAAATTGACAATTGGGTCAAGTGGCTTGCCCCCTTTGTTTAAAATGTATAATCGTCACATATTATTTTGTGGCTCCTTAGACTTTCTCTGACTGGCTATCCCTTCTGTAATCCTGGCCATCAGGTATTCATCAGAGAGCTGATTTCCAACGGCAGTGATGCCTTGGAGAAGCTGCGCCACAAGCTGATCACAGGAGGCGGTGAAACGGCGCCGATGGAGATCCACGTTCAGACTGATTCTGCCAAGGGCACCTTCACTATTCAAGTAGGCCCAATATGGGAAAGCGTTTTTGTTCAGGAGTAAACCTTTTTCGAAATTGATTTAGCTGATTTGTCACTCTGCGTGGCGTAGCATACATGCCTCTCATCGAAATGTTTGATATTTTAGCTGTTGTAAAAACTCTAATCAAAAAAAGCATTATCATCGCTTGAAATATGGACCCTTTATTGTACAAATCTACCCATATGTCTGCCACCTGGTGGATTAATGTGGCACAGCAGACACTTTTTTTTAAAGCTCCTACCTTCTCAAGAGGCTATGCCTTTTGCCAGGCCGCCATTGCAAATAAGAATTTGTTCTTAATGACTTGCTTGGTTTAATAAAGGTTAAAAATAATTATAAAATGTGTACAATATCTCCTGTCGGCTATGGGTACCAGCTCTAGACTCTGCTCCAACTCTGTTCTGTCTTGCCCCCCAACAGGATACAGGAGTGGGGATGAACCAAGCGGATCTGGTGGCCAACCTGGGGACTATCGCTCGCTCAGGCTCCAAGGTAGCTACTGGACCCTAAGCCTCGGGCCCCTCCCTGCACCTGCTTGTATTGTCCCTCCAACTCTTTCACCCTCCATTTTGTAAACTGTCTTCCTGCCTCTCTCTCCCCTCTGGATGTAGGCCTTCCTGGATGCCCTGCAGGACCAGGCGGAGGCCAGCAGCTCCATCATCGGGCAGTTCGGCGTGGGCTTCTACTCCACCTTCATGGTGGCCGACCGGGTGGACGTCTACTCCCAGTCCGCCGAGCCGGACGTCCCCGGATACAAGTGGTCCTCAGACGGGTAAGGAAGCCGGGGTGGCAGTAACAATGGAGGATAGTGGATAACAATGGAGGACAGTGGATAACAATGGAGGACAGTGGAGGGAGGGAGGGAGGGAGGCATTGGAGGTGAGAGGTTGAGGAACAGAAAGAAAAGAAAGCCGTCGCACACTCGCAGCTCCGAGGCAAATAAAAAACCTTGTTTCTCCCGCTACCCTGCCTTCATCAGGGCTGCTCTAGCGACGCAGGCGAACCGTGTTTTTCTTCTTCTTTACTTTAATAAAACGTTTGCATCGGAGCTCTGATTGTGCAGCGGCTTTCTTTTCTTTGTGATACCACTTGTCGTTGGCCGGTACCTCATCAATACAGGCGTGCGTTTCGTCCATTTTGAGGTGAAGGGACAGAACATCCACCATGACTGGTTGGCTGTATTGCACATCTACCCTATAGGGGTCGAGCCCATAGCTGAGTCACGCTGTAGATGCTGTCTCTGAGGCTGTGTGTTGTGGTCCTCCTCAGCTCTGGCCTGTTTGAGATCGCTGAGGCCAGCGGAGTCCGGCAGGGCACCAAGATCGTGCTGCAGCTCAAGGACGACTGCAAGGAGTTCTCCTCTGAGGACAGAATCAAAGGTACGACCCCCCCCCCCCCCCCCCCAAGAGTCGAAACCCGTTCAGACCGTCGAGCGGGCGCCAGATTAAACCCCCCTGTCCCGCTAACGGCTGTGTGTCTGTGTGGTTCCAGACGTGGTGACCAAGTACAGCAACTTTGTCAGCTTCCCCATCTTCCTGAACGGCCGCAGACTCAACACCCTGCAGGTAAGCCCCCCCCCCCCTTTCCTCTCGTCCATCCAAACACCGGCCTCTGTAGACGGACGGTCTGGGCGCCATGCCCGTGTGGCCGCTGTGTAAGTGAGTGGTCTCGCCGTCCTCCAGGCCCTGTGGACCATGGAGCCCAAGGAGATCAGTGAGTGGCAGCATGAGGAGTTCTACCGCTACGTGGCCCAGGCCTACGACAAGCCCCGCTACACGCTGCATTACCGTGCCGACGCCCCGCTCAGCATCCGCAGCATCTTCTACGTGCCCGAGCAGGTGAGGAGGGAAGGGGGCAAAGACGGTCAGGAAACACTGGGGATTCAAGATGGGTGGAGCGTGGGGAAGCACATGAGACAGACAGTACAGTCAGTAATCCTGGTTCTTTGTAGTGATCTTGTGTGTGTGTGTGTGTGTGTGTGTGTGTGTGTGTGTGTGTGTGTGAGTAGAAGCCGTCCATGTTTGACGTGAGCAGGGAGATGGGCTCCAGCGTGGCCCTGTACAGCAGGAAGGTTCTGATCCAGACCAAGGCCACTGACATCCTGCCCAAGTGGCTGCGCTTCCTGCGAGGTTCGGCCCTCCGTCCGGCTCCCAGACACACACACGCCTTTTCAATGGCCTCTCTCTCCATCCACCCTTTCAGGCTGAAGGTTACAGGCATCTTAGACATTTAAACACATGTTCATATTTATGTGTGTGTGTGTGTGTGTGTGTGTGTGTGTGTGTGTGTGTGTGTGTGTGTGTGTGTGTGTGTGCATGTGTGTGTAGGTGTGGTGGACAGTGAGGACATCCCACTCAATCTGAGCAGAGAACTGCTGCAAGAGAGCGCCCTCATCAGGTGAGATGGAGGTCCTGCAAACTCAACAAAGATGATTCTATATGTCATTTTAATGACATGCCCCCTGGTATTTTTTTTGCTCTGACACTGTCCCTCAATAAGATCGACCATATAAGTAGACCTCCTCTTCCTGCGTTGATCATCTTCCTAATCTTCTTCTTCCTGCCTAACCACAGGAAGTTGCGTGACGTGCTGCAGCAGCGGGTGATCCGCTTCCTGCTGGACCAGAGCAAGAAGGACCCGGAGAAGTACGCCCGCTTCTTCGACGACTACGGCCTCTTCATGAGGGAGGGCATCGTCACCTGCCATGAGCAGGACGTCAAGGTACGCCGTCCAGCAGACCAAGAGCCATTTAGAGAAGAAGGGCTTCTGCCATGGAGAGGGTTTACCAGTGCAGGAAAAAAAGATAACAAGGGAGGGATAAAACCACGTCACTTCTCTAAATGTTCATATCAGCCTTCAACCTCAAGTAGTTTTGTTTGAATATATTTTTCTATGTGAACACATTTGGGTATTTGTCTATTAGTTGTTAAATTTGTATTGGGATGATGTATTGCATATTGCATTTGAGATGATGTAACGGGATTAAGTGATTGAACTGCTTATTGTGTTATATTATTAACAAATTAGTGTTATATTTGAACACTTTTTACATAAATGTTTTACTGTCTCATTTCTAAAATGTATTTATCTATGGATTGGTAAATGTTGCTCACCTTTTTTTTCATTGTATTTATTTTGTACAGCGCTCAGAGACAAATCTTTGTGAAACTGGGCTATAATAAAATTGGACTTGTCTTGACTTCTAATGTCAGTTGGCTGTCATCCTGTCACTGACCTGCTCGGTGTGTTTCGGTACGGTTGCTGTCTGTTCTAGTTTGGTTGTTTCTTCTCATTGCCCATGTGGCTGCCTCTCCCTTAGGAGGACATCGCCAAGCTGCTGAGGTTCGAGTCGTCGGCGCTGCCCGCGGGCCAGCAGACCAGCCTCATGGACTACAGCTCCCGTATGAAGGCCGGCACCCGCAACATCTACTACCTGTGTGCCCCCAACCGCCACCTGGCCGAGCACTCCCCCTACTACGAGGCCATGAAGCAGAAAGACATGGAGGTGAGACCTGAGCCACAGGCGGCCATCTTGTCTCTGTAGACTGTGGTTACTAGGTTTGGTCTGAGGGCCTCTTAAGGTTGCGTAATGGCTTCTCCGCGGCGCTCCAGGTGCTGTACTGCTACGAGCAGTTTGACGAGCTCACCCTCCTCCACCTGCGGGAGTTTGACAAGAAGAAGATGATCTCCGTGGAGACGGACATCGTGGTGGACCACTACAAGGAGGAGAAGTACCAGGACAGCAAGCCAGGTCGGTCCGCCCCCCCCTGTCCCTTCTGTCCTTAGCCTCGCTCAGGTCAACACGGGGGAGGGGGGCTTTAACGTTCAACCAAGGGCCCTACCAAGGGCCTTGCGCGACTTCTGAACCCGTTACCGACGCCCTTCCTGTGTGACCTCTGACCCCGTTACCGATGCCCTTCATGTGTGACCTCTGAACCTGTTACCGACGCCCTTCCTGTGTGACCTTTGAACCCGTTACTGATGCCCTTCCTGTGTGACCTCTGACCCCGTTACGACGCCCTTCCTGTGTGACCTTTGAACCTGTTACTGACGTCCTTCCTCTTGTCCCCTGCTGTCCGTAGCCTCGGAGCGTCTGACCGAGGAGCAGGCCGAGGACCTGATGGCCTGGATGAGGAACGCCCTGGCCTCCAAAGTCACCGGCATCAAGGTAACGCCCCCCCCCCCCCCCCCCCGAGGGCTGCCTGTCCCACGAATGGATGCTCAGTCAATACGCTGGGACGGTGGCGTGTTACTAGGAACGCGATCTGATTGGTTGACTCTGTCCCCCGACCCTTCTCTAGGTGACCCCTCGCCTGGACACGCACCCCGCCATGATCACGGTGCTGGAGATGGGCGCGGCACGCCACTTCCTGCGCACCCAGCAAGTGGCGCGCAGCTCGGAGGAGAGAGCGCAGATCCTGCAGCCCACGTTGGAGATCAACACTGGGTAAGAGAGGGAGGAGGCCGGGGGGGTTAGGAGAGGGAGGCTGGGTAAGAGGGAGAGGAGGAGGCCGGGGGGGTTAGGAGAGGGAGGCTGGGTAAGAGGGAGAGGAGGAGGCCCGGGGGGTTAGGAGAGGGAGAGGAGGAGGCCGGGGGGGTTAGGAGAGGGAGGCTGGGTAAGAGGGAGAGGAGGAGGCCGGGGGGGTTAGGAGAGGGAGGCTGGGTAAGAGGGAGAGGAGGAGGCCGGGTAAGAGGGAGAGGAGGAGGCCGGGGGGGTTAGGAGAGGGAGGCTGGGTAAGAGGGAGAGGAGGAGGCCGGGGGGGTTAGGAGAGGGAGGCTGGGTAAGAGGGAGAGGAGGAGGCCGGGGGGGTTAGGAGAGGGAGAGGAGGAGGCCGGGGGGGTTAGGAGAGGGAGGCTGGGTAAGAGGGAGAGGAGGAGGCCGGGGGGGTTAGGAGAGGGAGGCTTATAGCAATGTATAGAAACAGAGGAGTACAGGAACGGACAGTAAGAGGTGATCTTGTTCCTAACTATTAATGAAAGCCTTTTCACATGGCCTCCCGTTCCAGACACGACCTGATCAAGAAGATGCACGCGCTGAAGGATTCCGACTCGGAGCTGGCCGGTCTGCTGCTGGAACAGGTAGGGGGTCCACCCTCACACGCACGCTCTCAAACAATGTGGATTCCCTGTCAAGGTGTGCACCATGCATGTCAAAGTGACCAAGGAGCGACGTACAGAAGCGTCTGTTGTCTCTCCACCTTCTCTAGATCTACGACAATGCCATGATCGCCGCCGGCCTCAACGATGACCCCCGACCTATGATCAGCCGCCTGAACGAGCTGCTGACCAAAGCCCTGGAGAAGCACTGAGGCGCTCGGACACTTTAATCTCGCCTCCCAGTGCCCCCCATCCCAAAGTGACCATCTATGGAGGATAGATGTGGCTGGATATGGAAGATGGTAGTCAGCAGAACCCCCCGCCCCCGCCATTAGCGGGCTTGTGTGTGTGTGTGTGTGTGTGTGTGTGTGTGTGTCTGTGGTCCGCGGTCCGCTCTGAGTGTGATGGTGCAGGAGTTTTGTTTGGTCGATGGGGTCATGACGGTGTAGGGCTTTGGGGTCAACAAAAAGACACCGGTCTACCATATGCTCAATGTACCGGGTTTGTGTTTTCAGCTGAGTCCAACAATTTAAGTGAATCATTGTTGCCCCCTTTTCATATACTTTTCCTGTTGTTTTGTTTGCTTTTTGTACCATTTTGTTTGAGTTCCTAGTTAATTTAAAGTGTAGATTATGTGATTATAGAACCTCCATAAATAAGTCAGAGATATTTGACTAAGGATCGTATACAGGTTGCATAAAAATACAAACTTAATCCAGTGTCAGTTCTCCAATCTCAAATGCATTAGCTGAACAGATTTCTTTTTGTACCCTTAATGAAATGATTGTGAAACAAAAATGCAATGTGAGTAAAATATATACTAGATTTTTTTCATAACTGAATTGATTTTTACTTCCTTCTAATTCAATGACTTCTGTTCATGTTACTGCTCTAGCCATCAATAACATACTGTTACACCAGCGCTACTCTGTGGAGGCCTACAGTACTGCAAGTCCATGTCGTGACTAAGCAAAAAAAGCCACACCATTTTTTCATGGAAAATATGATTTTACTGCATTTTTATGACGGTAGGACATCTTAGTCTACAGGTTGTTGAGTAGACATCACAACTCGATTTTTCCAGTGTGTAACTCCAAGTCAGACAGCAAGTAGTAGGTGATGATCGTTAAACCATACGTTTAAAAAGGCTAGGGAGGTCAAAGTTCAAATGCATGTGGGGGTTGCCATGACAGCGTCCCAGCGCTTCCCATGTATGTGCCACCTCCCTATTGGCACAACCACCCCTCCACAGAGGGACCCCCTGTTTCATCTCCGATAGCAGCCCCCTGGAGCCAGCCATGGCCCCTCCTGGTCCGTTACACAGAAGAGTTCCTCAGGACAGTTTGTCGATGTTGGCAAGGAAGCGCTGGGCCCACCACTCGTCCAGGTCTAAGGGCACAAAGTCTGGGCACAAGAGGGGAGGTAGAGGTGTGCCATTTAAAGTGTGCTCAAATATTGGTCCATGGTTAGTTGATGCCCAAGAGTGCTGGTGAACTTTGACCTTCCTACATTAAAATATATGCACTGGGTTCCAATACACCTTGTGAGAGGCTACTATAAATTGGTTGATCAAAGTTATTTGATATTAAACGTGAAACTCCCAAAACCTATTGCTGAACAACCACATTAAACAAATAGAATTAAAATATATTATCTTTTAAGAATTATGCACTGTGTTCTAAGCTCTGCATTAGGTATCTAATATTCAGTGTTTATATGCAATTAAACTAAGAAGAATAAGCTTATGATCATGCAAGGCTGCAATGACAATGTAAAGTCAATATCATTTGTTAAAGGCCTTACATCACTAGAAAGCTTGGTGCACGGTTAATAAACAACATTAAGGCAGCTAAGTGGCGTTAGGGTCAGCGGGCGTTGCTTGGGGCAGCGTGTGCTGTCTGCGTGGCTAGACCGGTCTACTTTATCAGTGTTGCTTTCCACTCGGTTCAGGATAAATCCAGCAGGCCCTTTGTTCTCGACTAAGACGCTACTAAAGTACTGCAGAACGGCGACGGTAATCACTGTGATTTCATCATAATATTTGAAAATAATACCGCCTACGTCGTCAATCAAAGCAGTGGCGAACGGAAGAGCAAGGCCACCGGACTAACCTTGCATGTGTGGTCCAGGGCTGGTCTCTGTGTAGTGCACTGCTGCCTTGGCCCCCTGGCTGACCTCGGCATCCCGCTCCACAGGACTCTGGTTCCTGGAACCACACCCCTCCTCCACCTGCTGCCAGGCTGATAAGAGATCACCACACAGTGAGCTAGGTACCTCTCACATTATGCTGCTCCTGACCATGTGTAAGGTTAGATGCATTCACATTCATTAAGGCACATATTGCTCAACTAATATACATATTCATTGACAGAAAATAACAAAAAACGTTTAATGCAATCTAAAAGTGAACAGTAAAAGTGGAATAAACAGTATAAAAGTTGAACCAGACGAGTCCACAGTCAGTCAACCTCTTTCAATACAATCTGGAAACAATACGAATTTCAGACTTATCCTCGAAATGAAGGAAAGTTGGATTTCTATAGTCAGTAACGTTTCCACTTCACACTTAAGTTGAACCCATGTTCAGGTCGCATTGGGTGCAGCGTATAGGACATCAAGATGGACAGCGTGCCCAGATAGCAACACACTACATTTAGATGTGAAAGATTTCCATGAGTGCAGCAAAGCATTTTGACCAGGCCTGTTCAAATGTCACACTAAGTTATAGCTTTAGAACACATATAAAACTAGGTAAATAATAAAAGCATGTAACTGATTTAAACCTATAAGGATGGGGAAACACTATTATTGTGGGCAATAAACAGATAAGGTAGAATGAGCCATTTGTTCATAATCAAATCAATAATCATAGATTAATAATCAGGGTTGGAGCCTTGTTAGTGAGGCAGTGCGAAATCCTACAGCACCAGACATCCTGTCTTATCAAGTGTGTGTGTGTGTGTGTGTGTGTCATAAGCAAGACTACCATTGGCACGACATCCTCTCAAGAAGCTGGCATCATTCCATAGTCCAGCACTATAAATTCTAAAAGTTATTTGGGGCTCTAGGAGTGTTTTGGCTGATACTATTTATTTTCTTTGCATGCCGGAAAGCAAGATTGTGTGGGTATGTTGGTGTGTGTGTATGTCTGTGTGTGTGGGTATCTTGGTGTGTGTGTGTGTGTGTGTATGCGTGACGATTTAAGGAGAGCGAGTGAATGAATGATGCAACCCCCTCTTTCCAAACAGCCTGCATGACAGAGGCCAGGGCCAGGCCTACTTTTGTCCTTGTCCACATTCTGCAAGGTTATTTAGTTAATGTGCTGTTCTGGCAAAGTTTCAGTAGCAGCAACTCATGTGACCACATGGACACCATGAATAGGCCTGAACTGGGCACAGAACAAGGTATTGCAGTATATTCTGGAACTCTACATTTCACTGTTACCTACTTCAACTATCCGACAGGATGAATCCTTTACTCTGAAACAATTTTTTTGGTCTTGACCCCACAACCAGACACTGAGGAATAAAAAAGGCACATTTTCACAGACTTTGGGGCTGAGGCACTTTCAGACAGGCCTCTCTCTGCTGGGAGGCTATCAGTGTCAAAACAGCTGTGTGGGCCAGAGAGGGGGGAGGGGTGCACACTCTCACACCGCTGAAGAGGGGGGGGGGGGGGTCAATGGAGAACCTATTGTCTACTACACTTTCAGATATAGAACTATGACAAGCAATTACTTATTCATGGTATGATGGCAATTTCAACGGAGTAATATTCTACTGGATTACTGATTACACACAAGGGTAAATCTTGGAAATCGGCTTTAGACTTGTGGTCCTTAGCTACTGATTGCCTTACCTTGGTAGACAAACCTCACGTTGTCTTCGTGTGCAGCTGTGAAGCCCTCTTCTGGCAGGGGGTCGGCTTGCTGCACGGGTGTCTGGTGGTACTTTTTGCCGTTCAGACGGTTGAATACTATCTTCGGCGCAGGAAGGCTAATGAAAACGAGCGTGTAAAGTAAAACCTTAATTTTTTTGTTTTGATATATTTTGTATACAAATGTTTATCCAGTTATATTATTCTTCTAATAAAGAAAGTAGTTTTGATTAAACGTGATATAAACTTGGTAGGCCACCTAGGGCAGTAATTTCTTAAATTTTAAGCCAATAGGTTTATGAGAACATTGAACAACCTATCACCTGGCGTCCCAGTAACCTTGCCTTCCACACAAAGTCACATCAGGCTCAGTCAATGACACGAACATGTGCGAGAAGCCGCCTTGGAATGCAAACTACTGAGTAAATCTTAGGCTGTCTGGGCCTACATTATGTACCTCACATAAAATTCACAGACGTTTCATAACACTATGCTAATTAAATTATTCAAAATTTGGTTACTTACTCAGGCACGGACCAAGATGTTTGTTTATGCTTGAAGTCGTTTATTTTGTTGTCAATCGGCTGTGTGGGACCTAACAAACGGAGAAAAAACAAACGTGCGTGAAGTTCTACCGGACTCAAACTACGGAATTTGTCAAATTAATATTATGGGTCGAATTGCACGTTATTACAACCGCTCCATGCATTCTCACCTGTCCGTCGCTGTGTAACAAGTTTGCTGGGACCTCGGGTAATAGTGTACATCATGCGTAGCTGAAGTACACTTATGTATGGCACTTTCAAGTGTCCCACGCGCTACAACGAGCAGATAAGACAGATGCAAAGTGCAGCAACGCTATCACCGCTGAATATATTCCAATGTCTCTAAAACTCTCCGGTGCATTTGCTGTGCAGTATATTCCTTTCTTTTAAGTGAAAAAGCTTAAATGTGACGCTTTAATTTCAGCTCAAGTCTTCTTTGATACCAAAAACCTGTTTGATAACCTACTCATTAACATAATCAAGAGACGAGACCTTTTTTGTATGGAGTCAGCTCGATTGCATCTTAAAACCAACCATTCCAGAATTGTTTCTTGATGGTAGGACCTGCGTTTCGTAGTTTTCTTTTAAATATGTAACTGTTCTTCAGGGCTGCTCGAGGTGCCACAATGTTACGTCTGATGAAATCGGATCTGTCATTCACAAGGCACTGAACAGTCAACGCACACCGTAGAAACACCAGTCGTAACGTAGCCACACGCCCCTACGCGCTTTAAAGGGACAGTCCTCCACAACCCAGTGTCACGCTTCAAGTTGGTTTCCAACTGTTCATAGGAACAGCTCATTATTCCTACAGTACAATAATTGAAAGCCTATTTCCGCAACAAACACAAAATGCCTTTCTCACAGTGGCTACTCATTACAATAGCCCAATGTTTATTATTTAATAACACTGAACCCGTCCTCAAGCAAATAAAACTAGGCAATGCTTATTTAGTAAATATTTACATATACCTTTCTATAACTGCGGCAGCTCTAAAACATACATATTTAACTGCATACATCTGATCCCATGCCTTAATAGCAGGTGCGTTCATACAACTGACTTGACGTCCTTCTTACACCAGTGTTGGCCCTGATAATGACCACCAGAGCTCTGTATGATATTAACAGAGAAGGTAGAAAAGAGCAGTAGGACCATGTGATCCTCAGTCAAAAAGTTTGGCAAGACCTCTGAGAGTGTCCTGGCATTGTGTTGCTGGTAGTAATCGGATAATAGTCAGTGAAGTATGAGTGTATAGTGTTACCTTTGTCTGTGGTCCGGTATAACCCAGCCAGCCTAAAAATGGGAATACTAGATACCTGAACTACACATCTTATCTTTCTTTGCAGTTATTTGTTAGTAGTCTACTTCCCTTAAGCCTCTTATGCATTGCTATAAAGCATTCTCCCTATTGTTCAATATGTCCCTTAAAGTTAGTTTTTCTTTTAGCAATGATGTATGTGTGTGTGAGAGAGAGAGAGAGAGAGAGAGAGAGAGAGAGAGAGAGAGAGAGAGAGAGAGAGAGTGTGTGTGTGTGTGTGTGTCTGTGCCCCAGTCTGAGTCAGTAATGAGGGTCACAGTCTTCCAGCAGGCTGTCGGTGATGTAGCTGATCTTCAGGACATCCTGGTAGAACTGTTTCTCCACGGCCATGTTGACTGTCCAGCCCACCACCTCCACTCCTCGCTGGGCCCAGAACAGCACATAGTCCCTGGAGGAACACATTCAGAGTCACAGCATCAGCCACTGGCCTTACGGTCAGAACTACACACTGCAGAACGTTCTGTAACGCCTATGAATCTTTGATGCATGTGTGTATGTGTATTCATTTCAGTACAAATGTCTGTGAGAAATTCACACCTTAACCAGCGCTCAAGTACACACGGACTCTTTCTCCACCCTTTTTGTCCTCCACCCTTTTTTTTTTCTATCATATTTTTCTCCATCTTTGTTTCTCACAGACATGAATATGTGGCTGTCGATAGGAACCCCCCCCCCCCCCCCAAAAAAATCCATGACAAAAGGGGCAGCCGTTAAACAAGAGCTCTCAACCACTGGACAGTCCCTACCGCATAACAATTGAACCTGTAGACCTACGTGGAGACAAAGTCCTTCTGCACCAAGATGGCCGACACCCCGCACAGGTTCCACAGCAGGTGGTGGTGGGCCCAGTCAAGCAGCACGTCCAGCCCGCCGCTCCACAACTGGCTCCACCAGGACAAGGTGCGAGGCGTGCCGTCGCCGTAGCGACTCAGGCTCCACGGCCGGTGGCTCAGCGCCGTGACAACCTGGGGGTCCGCTTGCCGCATCTTCGGACCGCAAAAAAGAGTGTGTGGTTACGACACTACAGAGAGGACTTGACACACACCTGTTTGATTGCGGTGCTCTAAGCTAAGACTTTGCTGATTGTCCCTTGTTGTGTTTGTAGGTCAATGTCCGTGTCATGTGACTGCCATTATCACCTTGTAGATGACCTTGGGCTCGAAGGAGCAGACAATGCTGGAGTTGTAGAGGACGGGGTGATTCCTATAGAGCTCACTCAGGGCTGCCGCAGCCTGGACAGGAGAAGGGAGAGGTTACGAGGTAAACACCGCTTTACAGGAACGATTTGCACAGGGATTTACCAGTTCATCAAGCTTCTAAAATACATAGAAAGATAAAAAAAATGGAATGTCCAGCGCACACCAGAATACGAAAAAAGACACTTTATTAATACATAGAAAACTATGCGTTTCACTTCATCAGGTTTAGTCTGTTGTGATAGCCACCAGGCGTGGGTTTAAGCACTACGGTTGATTGGTCAAATAGTCCACAGGTTTGTCTGTCACACCACACATTCACACATTTAAACAAGCATTAATAAGCAACCATATCAATAAGCAATACAGCCAAAGATACATATTCTACCGACTGTATACAGTCGCCTTCCCCTCACGTATAGAGGTCACCCAACAATACCCACGGGAGCTGTGTGTGTGAGCAGCACAGCAAGGAGGTTGGAACTCCTGGTACACCAACTGTTTCAGACAGCTGGGGGAATCTCCGCGGAGGAATGTCAGCTATGTGGGGAGCAGTCTCCTACAGCCGGCCTTTCAGGTTGCCACCGCCTCACACACTTGTGCCGTGGTTTCACAACAACCGCCCTAAATCACCGGGCCTGGGTGCCACTTGTGCCGTGGGAAGGAACTGGGATCTGACAGTGTAGCATAGTGAGTACCTTGTCAGGGTGACCTTTGACATCAAAGAAGATGGTCAGCTGGTGGTCGATGCACTCCCCTACCGCCTCCTGGAGAGTGGGAACTCGCTCGCCACGGAAGTTCTCCCTGGAGACACAGAGAGGAGCGTTTCTATTGGCTGCCCTCGACTATATGTGTCACCCTGCTGGTTTATTTTACGTCGACCTGTTTGAGCCTGTTCTACAACGTGAGGTCTATTATCACCCTGCACCTCCGTTTAACTCCTGTCAAGGCCAGCTCAATACGCACGCTCTCTGTGTGTGTGTGTGATTGTGTGTGTTAGTATGTGAATGCTAAAAGTAGACCTCACATACGTTATAATTTTGACATGCCAAACTGGACGGCCAGGAGATAAAAACTCAAAAAAAGTTCTAGCAGTGTTTCGTTGTGACGCCCCGGATCCCAACCTCAGCCTGTGTCCGAAGGAGGCGTCCAGCTTCCTGAGCTGGGACAGGGCCAGCCGACTGACCGGCCCCGACCCGTTGGTGGTGCGGTCCACCGTCTCGTCGTGCATGAGGACGGGCACGCCGTCGGCGGTGAAGCCCAGGTCCAGCTCCACTCCGGTGGCTCCGTTCCTACTGGCCTAGGGAAGGAGCCCGGGGGAGGAGATGAGGAAGTGAGAGAGCAGCAACACATTAGCTTTGGCTGCTGTTCACAAATCAATTGAAGTACCAAGAGCTTCAAGCAGCCCGTCAGCTTATTTTTTTTTGCAGGACTAGATTCTACTATAGACTGTGTGCATCTTATTTTGTTACAGCCAAGCTTTAAATGTGAAATCTAGAATGCCGTTTTCAGCTGTCTGTCTGAAGCTGATGTGATACAATTATGTAAATGTTAGCAGCAAGTATGTCTTGCCCTTGCCTACCTCTCGTATGGCTGCGAGAGTGTTCTCTGGTGCATCATGCCCTCCTCCGCGATGCGCTATCACGGGAACGCCGGCGCTGGGAGGGCCATTTGGCCGCAATACTTGACTCGCCTGGTCTGCTGGCACTTGTGGGAACCGGAACATCACGATAAAAATGTAGAGGGATGCAGTAATGACGGAAGCCCCCATCGCGCTCCTGGTTGCGAACATAACCAGCAGAAACAGAACCGAAAAATACATCCACTCATCTCCAATCTGCAACATGGTAAATGCGCGTTGGATACTATGTCGACCGAGAAAATCAGCTAATTGTGAGACGACAAAATGTAACTACATTGTCGCTGGACACAGAACAAACGCTTAACACTTTGACCGTCGGCAGGAAAACTGCAGCATCGGCATCTCAGCAGTTTCACTTCATGTGCGCATGCATAGATCGGATGCAGAGGTCGTTGCTATGGAGAGGAAGAGTTCCGCCGTGCTAATACTGCCTCAGCTGGTCATCTAGGGCAAGAGCAAAAAAAATGAAAAATTACATGAAATTAAAATGCACATGCTACAGGCTTCTCCCCCAGCCTATATTTAACCCTCCGTTTTAACCTGGTCAGTATACGAGGCATGCTGGGATAGTTTTAGATTGGAAGATTTTGTCAGGTGTTCCACTCATATATAAATGTTTATGTTTACAAGGTTTCTTGTATGGGCTGCATTAGCCTACTGTTCATACAGCCCTACATGTTAATTCCTTATTTCCTTATTTTTACAATGTTTGCATTGAATGTATAGATGAAATAGACCAACCAGACGTTTTTTTTTATTTTTTATAATATTATTTCAAACAAAATTGAACTGTGAACAGAATACAATAGCACAGGGAACGACAGGTGCCTTACAACAGTCCAAATCTGAAAAAAATCAACCAACATTGAAAGATATCAGTGAAAAGGCACGGCAATCAACAAACACAATATCTGACAATTTATAAAATTTACGCATTCTGGATATTACAGATCATATAATCAATAGTAAGGACTATAGGAGCTCTAGCTGTGAATTGTTGTTTAATACCAAATAGATATCGGTCTTATTAGCAATATCAGTGTACTAAGAAACTCTATTGAAATTGAAACTTGAGTCTCTTTCAAAGAAACGGTTTGGTAAAAAAAGCGAATCCCGTGATGACTGTGTATAGACGCTAGTTTCTCTGTTGTTGTTTGCCACTGTCACTCTGCAGTCTGCCTGGGTAGAGAGGCGATGTGCTGGAGCAAAATGTCACAGTAATCTGGACAGCGATGTTTGTCCCTCACTGCATCCACTTCCTGCTTTAGGAGGGCTGGGTGGATGGAACTGCTGCCCTTCAGCACCTCTGAACAAACACACAGGAGATAAGATGGAGGGTTTCAAAATGTGACACAAAAATGCAGACCTTTGGTTTGCTGAACTTAGCTTTTCAGTGACATAAAAACAAATTAGACACAACAAAAAAATAAATAGTATTTCGGTATTGAAATTCCCTGTGAAAAAGCCATTAGAAGGTACAGGAGGGCACTGGAGAAAGAGCACAGCGAAACCACCTTCAGCCTCAACCTAAAATGGGTAGTTCTTTCTTTCTCCACCAGGTGGCACTAAAGTCCCATCCACCTGCCTCCACCACACCAAGACAAGGCTCTGGGCCTTGGAGCTATAGAATTACCTTAGTGGGCGGCTAGCGTAAACGCTGAGGAAACCACAGGGCCTAAGGACGGTTACGGTGGTCACACCCCTGTCAGCATGGAGGAGATCGCTCATGTAAACTCATCACCTGACACCTGGCGGAATCTGCCTTTGTACTTTGAGAGGCGGCAAGGGGGATTTTTACTGCTTGTGCATAGCGTGGCTGTCTCAGGTGGGAGGTGGTGTGTGTGTGTGTGTGTGTGTGTGTGTGTGTGTGTGTGTGTGTGAGTGTGTGTGTGAGAGAAGAGCGGTTCAAAAAAACGAAAGAGTACAATAGACGCTTGTGAGGAGCTCTGAGGTTCGGCTCATGGCAACCCTCCAGAGGTGTGGGCATCTGCCTGCGTGTGAGGCTGCGGACTGACACCCTTCTCTGCCTGGACTGGGGGATTATCGGGGGGGGGTTAAGGGAGGGGCGGCGGGGCTGTCCATCACCATGACAGGACACCAGCAGACGTGGAGACACTTCACAGAACGCCGTTTGAAACCCAAGAAGCATATAAGAATGGGATCAAGAAAAAAAAGAGGGGAGAGGGAGATTGATAGAAGTGAAGAAAGGGAGGGAGTTTGAGAGGAGGAGAAAAAAGCAGCTTCAAACAAAGGAGACATGCATGAGAAAGTGGAACACGTGGAGATTTACGGGCAATCAGTCCAGACTACAGTAAGACCCCAGCTATCAGTCAGCAGGCTGGGAGACGTGCTTATTACAGGGGGAGACTCGTGCAGCACACACACACACACACACACACACACACCTCCCCTCTAATGACTGAACGTTTTCAAGTCAAGGTCAGGCCATTAAGGGGATTTAAGGTCCTACTCATTCAACAGTTAGCAGCCATGGTTACTCACACTCAAATCTAACCACCATCAAAGGAACTACTAACTAACTACTAATCATCTGGACAAAAGGCAATTCCTCCATCCCTTTAACCGTCCTAGGGCTGGTATGATAGCAATGTCTGTCTCTGTCTCTGTCTCTGTCTCTGTCTCTGTCTCTGTCTCTGTCTCTGTCTCTGTCTCTGTCTCTGTCTCTGTCTCTGTCTCTGTCTCTGTCTCTGTCTCTGTCTCTGTCTCTGTCTCTGTCTCTGTCTCTGTCTCTGTCTCTGTCTCTGTCTCTGTCTCTGTCTCTGTCTCTGTCTCTGTCTCTGTCTCTGTCTCTGTCTCTGTCTCTGTCTCTGTCTCTGTCTCTGTACATGATCTTTTTTTTAAGAATTCAAAATAGAAGACATGGTAAGAACTAACGTTGGCCTCTAGCTATACAGCCCTTTGTAAAGGTAAACCATCCTGTGTAAAAAAAATATATAGTGATCAATGGCAGAGACAGAGAGAGACAGGGAGAGAGAGACAGAGAGAGAGAGAGAGAGAGAGAGAGAGAGAGAGACAGGGGGAGAGAGAGAGAGAGAGAGAGAGAGAGAGAGTATAGTTGAGGTCCTGATGTTCCTTAGACCCCTGCTGCTCTCATCAGGAAACCCTACTCAGACTTTCCACAGATAAACGCAGAAAACGCGCACACACACACACACACACACACACACACTCTATGCTGACAAGCCTGTCGGAAACCACCGGCCATGAGTGATGGAGGACGGAGAGATGGATGGAGGAGAGGGAGAGATAAAAGAGAGTGGGATTAGATGGGGGTGCGGCTGTGGAGCCCATGTGTTTGTGATTAGGACCAGGGAGACCCCGGGAGGTGAGGGGGGCATCAGGCTCTAGCCCCACTAATGGGCTGCCTGACCTGGGGTGGAGGGAGGGGGGGGGGGTTTGGGAATCCGTACGTCAGCGGGACAACGAGTCAGGCCCTCACACACCACCCCATCTCTGGATCCAGACCTGCAGGTCACTCTACCCCCCCTGCCCCAGTGATGGATGACAAGACCTGGGGGTGGGGAGAGGTCTTGCCCCCCCCCCCCTCCCCCTCCCCCTCCCCCTGGACAGCATTCGTGATGAATAGAGTGGAAAAGTTGGATCTCCTTTGAAAGTGGAGGTTTCTGTTGGCCCAGAGCCGGGGTTATTTAATGGCAGCCCCCCCCCCCCCCCCTTCATGCCAGCAGCCGTCCTCATCACCTCATCTTCCCGCCAACGTCTCCATTATCAACATGGCCTCCGTGCTTCTGCTAGTGCTCGGAAAGACTTCTCCTTGTCTGGGTCACGCCATCCATTTTGGTTATGGACTCTGGACTGTAGGTGACCTTCACTCGTCCTTCCAGAACCAGACTCCGCTGGCGTGTGCAAAAGTTTTACGCAGGTGTGCAAAGTAAGAATGCTTTCAAAAAATTGAAGTAGTTCATTTTTTATCAATTAACTAAATGCAAACTGAATGAACAGACGAAAAATCGAAATCAAATCAATACTTGCAGTGACCACCAAATGCCTCAAAATATTTACCAGCATTTTTCCACACCTGCCTAAAACTTTTGCACAGTACTGTATATGGATATAAATATATACTATGGGGGCCTCCATACCAATCAGTGCCTGGTCACTAGAGAAGCTGAAGAGCTGTAGAAACCATTCAGAGGCTGGAGAGGTCCATTCAAAGTTAAGGTACAACGTTGGTTCAAGGTTGTTGGTTCCAATCCCCTTCCAACCACTGTAGCTATTAGACTACTATAGGAACCCACCACACATTTACCAGTGATATCTAAACTCTAGAGAGACAGCAGTGGTTCTCTACTGGGTGTCTGCTAAACTCTGCCAGGCTGCAGCTGAACGCCCAGGGTCCAGGCCTCACCCAGCACGACGCTCTGCGTGTGGCTCTCCGGGTCGTCCAGGTACAGGAGGAGCTGGCGGAACAGGAACTCCAGGTGGCCGCTGTAGAGCTGGGGGTTGTAGTCCTTCGTCAGGCTGGACAGCCATTGGCCCAGGGCCCGCAG
>CM030183.1:17622117-17644617 GCA_017639675.1 Aplochiton taeniatus
TTGGAATATGTACCCGAACTAGCCTTTACCCAAACCAAAAGCAAATGTTCCTGTTAAAACAAACAGACCAAAAAGTTCTCCAAGAAAGAGGAGGGCAAACGGGAGGAGGAGTGAGGTGGGCATCCTCACCGGAGTGGAAGGCGATGACCTCCAGGGCGAGCCGCTGGGGACTGTAGCTGGTCCAGGCGCTCTGGGAGGCCGCCAGCCAGGCCAGCAGGGGTCCCATGTGCGGCCTGTAGACCTGGGGCACGCCCGCCAGACCCTGCACCTCGCCCAGACGCAGCACGCACTGCAACGCCTAGGAAGGAGGAGGGAGAGGGGGAGAGAGAGGGAGAGAGAGAGAGAGAGAGAGAGAGAGAGAGAGAGAGAGAGAGAGAGAGAGAGAGAGAGAGAGAGAGAGAGAGAGAGAGAGAGAGAGAGAGAGAGAGGAGAGGGAGAAAGAGAGAGGGGGAGACAGACAGACAGAGAGAGGATATCAGTAAGAGTCTAAACAGGGAAGGATGAGACAAGAGGGCAGAGAAAGACAGAGGTCCAGCCCAGACCTCCATGTTCCCCAGGCCTCCATGTTCCCCAGGCCTCCATGTTCCCCAGGCCTCCATGTTCCCCAGGCCTCCATGTTCCCCAGACCTCCATGTTCCCCAGACCTCCATGTTCCCCAGACCTCCATGTTCCCCAGGCCTCCATGTTCCCCAGGCCTCCATGTTCCCCAGGCCTCCATGTTCCCCAGGCCTCCATGTTCCCCAGGCCCCCATGTTCCCCAGGCCTCCATGTTCCCCAGGCCTCCATGTTCCCCAGACCTCCATGTTCCCCAGACCTCCATGTTCCCCAGGCCTCCATGTTCCCCAGGCCTCCATGTTCCCCAGGCCTCCATGATCCCCAGACCTCCATGTTCCCCAGACCTCCATGTTCCCCAGACCTCCAAGTTGTCGGCAGAGGAATGTCTAAAACGTGTTTCTCTCCACGCAGCCTGGCACTGACGAAGAGACACCACCACCCAGACAACATGGCCGAACTGAGCGGGGCCGACGGCAAGCAGAATATCGCAGAGCCATGGAGGAAGCAGTGAGGCGCGTTTCACACACATTCCGCCTCGCCCCCCCCCCCCAAAAAAAGACGGGGCTTTTGGGGCAGGAAGTGACCCCCTGCAGGGCGCGTGGTAGTCCCCTCCACAGTCCCCCAGGGAGTAAGGGGACAGAGGGAGTGCGTGGGCCCTCTTGGAAAGGAGCAGACGGCTCAGCAGGGTCTGGAAAAGAAAAAGCTCCTCTTCTGGGAAAAAGCAGCGGAGCTTTTCCCTCCAGGGAGCGGAGCCGATGTCCGGGAATGCCCAAGGCCATTCCCATCCTCCCCCTGTCCCTTCCGCTGAGTGACTGCCCCAGCCCCTTCTACAGTGTCTCCACACACACACACACACACACACACACACACACACACACACACACACACACACACACACACACACACACACACACACACACACACACACACACACACAGGGCGGCGGTCCAGTCGTCACACTGCCAGTCTCCTCCCGCTCCTCTCTCTTGCTGCCAGTCTGTCATTAGCTTCCAAACAGACAGGCCGGCAGACGACTTAGGCTTTGGAGACACACAGTGTTGTCTTTGCTGTTCCTGCTCCTCCTCTTCCTCCTGCTCCTGCTGCTCCTCCTCCTCCTCCAACATTCCCAGTCTAACCACAGGATGACTGTCCTGAGCGCCAACCAAATGGACCGGGCCAGGCCGACACCGGGAGGAGTGAGACGGATGAACAACACAGGGGCTTAACGCGCCACACACACACACACACACACACACACACACACACACACACACACACACACACACACACACACACACACACACACACACACACACACACACACACACACACACACACACACACACACACACACACACACACCGCTCCTTTCACCCAGGGCCGGGTTTAAAGTTCCACTCCAAAGGTGTAATTTGGGCTTCCCCCCGTCTAAGTGGCTAATTACACCGTTGGCTGTGCCCACTTTGAACAGGGACAAATGCTTGCATTCCCCGGATACCTTTCACAGAACCTGCCTACTGTTCTACTAAAAAAAGGAGGGAAGAAAAAAGGATGGTGAGTGAAGGGGAAAAGGGGGGGGCCCTGTCAGAGCACAAGAGTGGAGGAATTACATGGTGGAGGGAGATTGTGGGTTATAAACTTCCTGCCTTTGGGCGATACAGAACGCTGGGTGACTGGTCCTCCACGTCGGACCCTGTTTGTTTGCTTGGTCACTCTGTGTGTGTGTGTGTGTGTGTGTGTGTGTGTGTGTGTGTGTGTGTGTGTCTCACCCTGTGGCTGAGCTGGGGCTCTGCTGAGCCCAGGCTCTGGACGGTGACCAGCACCTGCAGCATCTGGAGGCTGACCGGGGCGCAGGCCCCCCCACACTGAGATAGCAACACCTCCACACAGGTCAGCAGCTGCTCCTGGTACACCCCCTGGGGGAGGGAGAAGGGAGAGAGAGAGAGAGAGAGAGAGAGAGAGAGAGAGAGAGAGAGAGGGAGAGAGGGAGAGAGAGAGAGAGAGAGAGAGAGAGAGAGAGAGAGAGAGAGAGAGAAGTGTTGGGTGTATTTTCAGACTGCATGCGACTGAAAAATCACAGGAGCCGACACTGAAGACAGCAGAGTTTGTTCTGAAACTCTCAGCCCCTAGAGGGCTTTGAAGCCTTCCCCTCTCCCCCTCCCCCCTCCCCCCATCCAGTGTACTCCTCCTCTGCACCCTCCAGTCCTCCCCTCCGTTGACACCCAGCCCCGCCAGCCTTCCACGTTGCTGGGCCATAAATAAAGCGCTTCTCCTGGTCCTCCCTGGTCCTGCCTGGCGGAGAGAGCTCTCCGCACGCTGAGCTCGTGTTTAGACAAAGGCCCCTCCGCTACGAGTCCGCCATGCCATCAGAGGGATCACGACCGCTCTTCCTGTTATGTCGGGGGCCTGTCATTAGGGGGGGGGGGGGGGCTCCAGGTGTTTTCTGAGGTCTAGAGAGAGGAGGCCAGACGGCTAACTGTGTACGTGTGTGTGTGTGCGTGTGTGTCTGTTTACAAAACCGTAAAACACACAGGCTCACACACCCTACTTGGAGAGCACCTGGACACCCATTCACATGCACTCACCCACTTCCTCCCGCCTGTTGGTACTACAAGGACCAGCAGCCCACGCTGTAGTCAGACCCCAGCAGGATGACACCAACCCGGGGAAGGCTCCAGAGTGACCAGGAATACCAGGAAGAGGGAGAGGACGACCTGCAGCAACACTCTCCCTCCTCTGTCTCCTGGGCCTCCCACCCTAACTCCCATGACTCCCTCGGTGCTAAACACTGTCCCTGTGTCAATGGTGCCATCGTTCAGGCTGCTTGGGACTGTGCTCTTTTCCGGAACCACCCCCAATTAGTTCAACGAACGGCGCGTGCGAGTCGACACATAGTTTGCTTGTGACACAGAAGGCTCCCAGAAGGCAATGGGAGATTCCTCGAAGATGGCAGCCAGTGAGGCTCATTAAAAACACGCACAGCAAAACAACCATTAAGGGGGAGAGCCAGCGGAAAACGTGGCGTGGCGGGAGACGGCCCTGTGGACACCTGGAGGCTGGCGCGATACACACCTGGTTTGGAGAGCCTGGGCACGCTGCTGGGGCCTCATACACACACACACACACACACACACACACCCCAATGGCTTTCACCTGACATACCAGGTGATGGATTTTTATCAAATGGGGGCCCTCCCCTCCCTGTGAAAGAGGTTGCTATGGCAACGGGAAAAACACAAGCACACACACAACATCGCTGACCCGGGTACGTCGGCTCACAGATGAAACAACCATGCAGCTATTTGGGACTTTTTTTTTTTCATCGGTGAGGTAAGCTGTCAGCCAGCTAGGGGGTTGCTGGGTGTGAATCCCCACTGTATGTGTGCGTGTGTCACTGGGCATAGGAGCGTAGGACCCCTAGAGCGGAGATGAAACGCAGAGGCCACTGGCCTCAATCCCTCCATCCCTCTGGGCTACTGTGGCTCAGCCAGTTTACAGTGTCTTACAGACATGTTCTGGGTTAACAGGCGGGTTGTAAATATGCCTAGCAAGTACCTGAAGGCCTCTCTCTCTCTCTCTCTCTCTCTCTCTCTCTCTCTCTCTCTCTCTCTCTCTCTCTCTCTCTCTCTCTCTCTCTCTCTCTCTCTCTCTCTCTCTCTCTCTCTCTCTCTCTCTCTCTCTCTCTCTCTCTCTCTATCTCTCTCTCTCTCTCTCTCTCTCTCTCTCTCTCTCTCTCTCTCTCTCTCTCTCTCTCTCTCTCTCTCTCTCTCTCTCTCTCTCTCTCTCTCTCTCTCTCTCTCTCTCTCTCTCTCTAGCCCTGTAATTGTTGCGATGCCTCTATCCCCATGGTGACCCACACCATACTTAACTGTGGTGTGGAGAGAGAGTGTGTGAGTGTGTGTGTGTGTGTGTGTGTGTGTGTGTGTGTGTGTGTGAGCTAGTGAGTGAGTGAGTGAGTGAGTGAGAGAGAGAGAGAGAAAGAGGCGTTTTGCGACGGCTAATCTCCACAGAACACAGCGTTTTAAAATGCTCGGGGGCGATTGGTAAACACACCCTCCCTCTGCGTACACACATCCACCTCGAGTGCAGCGCCACGTGCTGCTTCAACTAAACGCCTCTCCTTTGAGCCTCCTCTCTCTCCCCAAGGCTGACGTCAGAGTCAGTTCAGGACGACTTTTGCGATGCGGCTGTTAGTTTATTTTCCTACCCCCCCCCCCCCCCCTCCCCCTCCATCTCCTTTAGTGAAAACACGGGAACTTGAAAGAGACTCCGACGGAGTTAAGTGAGCAGAAGCCCCACTATATATCAGCTCCCACATCTTCAGCCCCCCATCCCCTCCCAGGGCCCCCCCATCCCCTCCCAGGGCCCTTTCCTTGCCAGCTGCTTTGAAGATGATTTACATTTCCAGTTATTAACGGCTGCTTTTTCCCCCCTCGTTGTCCAAGTCCAACCTCACGCTCCACAAGCGCCTCCCGAATCTACGCCCGCATCAGACAGCAACATCTGAGCTTGACTTATATATATATATATATATACACCAAAAAAATTGCAACCTGACTCTGCAAATTGCCTATGTGCAGTGTTTGAAGTTTTCACTGGCTAGCACAGCTGCCCCTCTCCTTCACATGTCCAAAGCTCATTAGACACTGGACAACAACAAGGCAGGCCGTCCCCTGGGCACGACTCCGTGGCCAACCGCAGCTCTGGACTGCATGTGTGTGTGTGTGTGTGTGTGTGTGTGTGTGTGTGTGTGTACTTAGCCGCAAAACCAGGTATGTGTGTGTGAGGGCACAGTGTGAGCGTGAGAGTCTGTGCTACAGTACCCCAGGTGTAGGTGTGTGTGTGTGTGTGTGTGTGTGTGTGTGTGTGTGTGTGTGTGAGAGAGAGTGGAGCACAGGTGCTCCAAGCTCTAAACAGTGACCCGGCCCTGGCCTCTCTCCATGGCCCAGCCCCCCGGCTGTTTTAGGGGAAGGCTGCAGGCAGGTGTCTGGCTCTGGCTGTCAGACGGGCTGTCTGCCTGGGGTTTGCTGCCTTACCGTCATCCACGGGGAAGAAGAGAGACAAAAATAAAAAAGAGAGGAAAAAGACTGTTTGTTTGTGTGTGTGTGTGTGTGTGTGTGTGAGTGACCAAGAGGTCTTCCTCCATCTGGGTGAGAACGTGTGACTCCATCCCCTCTTCCCCTGTCCCGCTCGGGTTAACCCCCGCTGGGGGGTACAGGAGTGTGGGGGGGGGGGGGGGGGTCACTTCCCCTCCACTCTGTCACCAACGTTTTGAAACTGTCTGGGATTTGGAATGGTATGCAAGGGGTGGGAATAGCACAGAGCAGGGGCGGTTGGCGCTGGCGTTGCAGGGCCGTAAAAACAAAGATAGGCTGCCCTGTCCTTTCTCAAATGGCCCTGGGGGCGGTTAGCCAAGCAGGGGTCAGGAAAAATTAGCGGCCTTTTATTATCATTATCCATGGGAGGGCATTCTGGCGGAGCAGGCTATGGGGGTCATGGGTAACGGGTGAGTCAGAAAAGTCCCCGGCCAGCCGGTGTTATTTTGACATCACAAGGAAACGAACTTGGAGCGCGAGCAGTGGAAGCGGGAGAGCTCCAGACAGGAGGGTGTTTTTCCACTGACGGGCTGCGTGTTATTCACAGAGAGACATGCCGGGTCTCCAGATATTTGAACCGCGTCTTCCACGCGAGGAAAACAGCGTTTGAAATGGGAGGTTACCAGAGGACGAGCGCGTGGTAGTGTGTGAGCAGAGCCTTGTTTGAAGATCAACTTTGAAACGGACCGTTGGAAAACAAGACGGGGGCGAGGCTGTGGGATTTGCCGACACAGCGGGTTTTTTCTTCGTATTAGCCAATGGCAGCCTGTCTGAACTCCCTGCAAAGTGTCTCTTTAGAGTTCACTGTCTCCTCCTAAAGCCTTGATAAGAGATACTACCGTTCATCACTTTCAACAAGCAATAAGTTAAGAGTCCATTATGGCTGTATGGATGCCAAAAACAGTGTTTAAAGTGCATATACCACCCGCACCCCCGACCCCCCCCCCCCCCCCCCCCAAAAAACACCCTTTTAAAAAACAACTTATGGTGACACTTAACTCCCCAATAGACGTCTGGATATGAAAAGCCTGGTTTCCTAAGTGCGGGTATACCTCAGGACATGGCAACCCACCAAGACCAGGAACCTAATGGCAACCCCAGGAAACAAACTCTCACCCATTTCACACCCCCGTTCACCCCTTCAATTCAAAGGTCAAGGGTCAGAGGAGCCTAACCTGCTGGGAGTCCTGGCAGACGTCTGGCTGGGCCAGCGTGTCAGCGACCTGCCGGAGGTGAGGGGCGAGGAGGGGTCCCGAGCAGCCGCTCAGGACGGCGGCCAGCACCATGAGGGGGGTCCAGGGGGAGGAGGTGGAGGTGGAGGTCTGCACGTGGGCCAGGAGCAGCTGGAGGAAGACCTCGGGACTGACGAAGGTGCCCAGCAGCTTAGCCGATGCCAAACACTGTGGAGAGGGGGGAACGGTCAGAACAGAAGGACGGAGCAGACAGAGATAGACGGAGGGACGTTAAAAGGCATTAGAGACGGAAGAAGACAGGAAGAAAAGGAGGGGAAAGGGGGAGGCAGAGAAAGCAGCTCGTCAAAATGTCCCTCGGTGATCAAAGTACCACGGAGGCTTCCTCTCCTCCAACAGGTGCATCCCCAGTCCTTGAGCCCGGCCCAGTTCGGCTCATATGAGCCACAGAAGAGCTATATATCACCGGGAACGCCTGCACCAGGAGCCTGCAGCTGTGTCCTGGGCCCATCCGACTGGCTGCATATCAGCCGGACATCAAACGCGCTCACCCCAGCCTCCACACATCTGTGCGCGGATGGAATGCGGCCATGAAAATAGCAGCGGGCTCCGCCTGGCTTTGGGGAAGGGGAAGGCCTGGGGCACGGCGTCCTGTTTACCCGAACAGGAACAACAATCAGCCGTCAGTCAAGTGTCGGCTCTGTCGACGGGCGGGTGATGGACGATCCACGGGGGTGGGGTGGGGTGGGGGGGTTGGGGGGGGTGGGGGGTGGTGAGGGGGGGTGGGGGGTGGTGAGGGGGGGAGGGGGTGTTGATCAAAGGTCGCTGGCGCTGCCACGGGGAGGACCACGGCGTTATGTAACGCACACACACACACACACACACACACACACACTAAGAGACCCACACACACTCTGACACTAAGAGGCACACACACACACACTCAGACACTAAGAGAGACACTCGGACACTCAGACACACACACAGACACACAGACATTCATTCACACACACACACACACACTCACGTTAGTGACCACCTCCCTCTCGGGGTCGGCGCAGGCGTGGTAGAGCGTGGCCAGCAGAGGCTGGAGGTGCTGGGTGCAGTGGTCCTCGGCGTGGAGCAGCAGCACGGCCAGCAGCTGGGAGGTCTTCAGGCGCGTCCCCACCACCCAGTCGCTGATGTCGCGGCTCAACGCCGGCACCAGCCTGGAGAGGTTCCTCAACACCAGCTCCCTGCAGCCCAGCCCGGGGCGCTCCACTAGAGGGCAGGGTGGAGCAGGGGGTGGGGGGGAGAGGGGGGTGGTGGTGTTAGCAGGGGGTAAAGTACAGATGTATTAGTGTGAACAGCCCATTAAATACAGTTTTCGCTCCTCATAACTTGTTGTATGACTTGTTGTCATAACTTGGATGCAGCTTTTCAATAGGTTTCCTTTGCCAGACTTGGTGCATTTTCACAGAGAGGTTCTTGTGAAACAGATTTTCCTCTGCACTATAATTTATCAGGCTTTTCCTACTTTTCCATGTGGAGCAGACCCAACTCCGGTCTAGATAGATTTTTCCAGACGTATCTTTTTACGACGCAGATTTCCTACACCAGAGAACTAGTCGCAGAGTGGAACACATTCTCAGGTAGCTTTTCCACGGCCAACACTCTGCATGCATGCATCCCTCCCTCCCTCTCTCCCTCCCTCCCTCCCTCCCTCCATCCTTCCTTCCTTTCCTCTACCTCTCCCCCTCGCTCCTCAATAGGAGAACTAATGAGAGCGGATGAACAGAATGGAAGGGGGAGAAGAGGGTGATACATTGGAGACCCACACAGAGGGACAAGACAAAACAAGCCTCCGTTCCTAGCTGCCTCTCTCTGTCTGACGGTGACCTTTCCCCAGGGGACAGATCTATAGCCCCAGCCAACTCTTCCAGCCTGGCCCAAATTCAGCAGGACTGTCCCATTGTCTAGCCAGGATGGGGTTAGCACAGGGGCCCAAAATACGGGAGGGCCTGGCTGGACCACAACCAGGGCCGAGGCTGAGGAAGGGGGGGGGGGGGGCATGTTTAGGCTTAGGCCCATCTTCTACCCTGGGCTCTGGGTTTTTGGCAGCACTCCACTCTTACCTGAGTCAGCGGCCCTCACACGTCACCACAGCGCGTGTTTTTAGCCCTTGGTGGGAGAGGACAGCCATCATGTTTTCCTATCAATTTTCGTTCTCACTCCATCATCTCCGCTCCCTTCATTACGCCTTAACACGGCGAGTCATTGGGATTTAAAGATAGCCTGCAGGCGAACGACCAGGAGGAATCTCGCTCCCTGGAAAACCTTCTGCTGAAGTCAACGGGATTTCCCTGGGCCGAAAAAAAAACCTTTGTTTTAAATAAGTCATTTCAACTTCAAATTTGGTCCACAGGCAGGTATGCTATCTCTGAGCTAAATGGATGATAACTCTGGGGTTTACCCGGTCATGCTACCTCTTCAACAGACAAATAACTCCAGCTGTTTTTAGGCCGTATCCCACGGTAACAGATTAGCCTGGCTGTGTAGGCCTGACTCTGCGGTCCACCTGCTGACGGCGGTGGAAAGTTCCAGACAGTCAGACAGGGCTGGTCTTTCCTCCGCTCCAGGACATGACCATGGGGGCTTCCTCAGAGCTGACAAGCGTTATTAATAGACCTAATAGAGGCTTAAGGAGGCATTGAGCGCCGCGCCATCTCTCAACAGCCCTAACTCCCACACCCTCAAAGACACGAGTGTGTGTGTGTGTGTGTGTGTGTGTGTGTGAGTGTGTGTGTGAGTGTGCGTGCGGTTTGAGGGGGGGGGGGGGTTCTCATCCCTCAACAGCTACACACCCCTTCCTTGTTTAAAGTGTGCAGGTTTTTGAGTGTGTCTGTGTAACCACCTCCAAGCCTAGTGTGTGTGTGTGTGTGTGTGTGTGTGTGTGTGTGTGTGTGTGTGTGTGCTCCACCCCTGCTCTCTGAAGTGCCATTAAGTCAAAGCACTGCTGTCCCAAACGCTCCCCTCCAAAGCCAGAGGTCCTACTCACCTCCTCCATTTGTCTAGGAGGGAGATTATAATTACGCTCCTTAGCTGCAGGAAGCGTTGACATTAAGTTGCAATTTATAAACCGTGATGTAACAGGCAGGTCATGCATGATTGACAGGCCGTAATAACTGCCTTTGAAGCTCATAGCCAAGGGTGCCCCTCCACTCATCAGGCAGTGCAGAGTGAGCCATGCTTTATTCATTGTTCTTAGTTCAACCCTAACACATGACTGACAGATCACATTGCATTCCATCAGGAGGAGTCCTATGATCTTTGTTTCCCTGGTGGAAATGCTAAACACTACAAAACAGCATGGCAAACGGACTTCAAATCCCAGTTCTGCTCATGAAAAATCCTCACGTTAAGATGTCAGGGCTCCAGATTGTGACCAAAATGGTCGCATATGCAACTATTTTTGGGGAGTGTGCGAGGTCAAATGTCAGGTGGTTGCAATCGCAACATATAATGTGTTCTGGCAGGTTTCTTTAATTCATAAAAAATAAGGTGACTGTTTTATATCCCTCAGGGGGAGAGTAAATGTGGGTTCTGGCCTTTGAGTAATCAGAGTGATTGCTCCCTAACCCACCCCAGTCTGGCAACACAGGGCCCCCTTTGCCGCTCTGGTGTGAGACTCAGACTGGAAGTATCCAATAGCCACTAATAGAGACAGAGACCATGGAGGACTTCTGACCCACTTTAAAGTTTGACAAACTGGGTCAACGGACTGGCAAGACTAGCAGTGTTTTTCAGTCCCAAATTATTTCGTTTTTCATTCAAATGGGTAGCTTCAATGAACTGCTCAGTCGGGATATGTCTCATTCAACTTCAACAGTCAGGGGTCAGGGGTCAAGCTAACTACGCTACACTACTTATCTCACGTTGTATTAGACATGGGTCAATAACTAGTTGAAATGATTGGCATTTCAATGGGTTTCATTGTGTACAGCAAGCCCATTAGTCCAAATTGTCTGAATAAATGTATTCTCTATAATCAATGTAACCCAGGCTCAAGGTTTAAAGAATAAGGTGTTTAGCAAAGCTGACTGGACTCTGGAAGGATTTGCCCGGCGCAGTACAGCTCCGAGCGGGCCAATGAAGGGTGAACCTGGACACGGGCGCTCACCTCCTACTGGGTAGAGAGGAGGCGGGGCGAGAAGGAAGTCCATCTTGTCCTTCAGGTCATCTTCGTTCTCCTTCTCCCACTGGGAGCCTATCTGTTTCCACAAGGAAGCAGCCAGCACACTGGAAGACAGGCAGGGGGGAACGTTCATATTGATAACATGTTTCAGCTGGTAAGGAATGATGAATCGAGTACAGTAAAGGGACGTTCGGTGTGCTGTGTTCAACTTAAGACATCCAGGGTACAGTACAGGGATTCAGTGCTGCACCTGATCTCGGGGATGTCATCGCTGAGACTGCTAAGCAAGAGGGGGAGGAGCTTGTGGAAGTAGGAGTAACGGTCCCTGAGGTTGAGGAGCCAATCACCCACCACGACAGTCACCACTTTCCTCACCTGGAAAGACACAGAGGGAGACAGAGGGAGAGAAAGGCAATGGCTTTCGACTGGCGACTCACTTTTCATGATAAACAACGATTAGTTGACTGCGTGAACGAGGTTTATTTATTTATTTATTTTTAAACCTGCCTGTGGCGAATCATCAAATAGCCTCTGTGCCAGGTGAGATAGCACATCATCCACGTTCTTCCCTGTGCCATAGTGGATGACAGCTCCAGTGGCCTCCACAGCAGACACCCTAACTCTGGAGTGCTGGTGAGAGATGGTCTGCATCAGGGGCTTGACCAGACTCTCGGCCTGCATGTGGAAATGTTCTGGCAAACAAAATGAAGGCATTTATGCCAGACGTCAGTTAAGGTATACTCCTAGTTAATCAGGTCAAAATCAAGACAGCTTAGACTAATGAACTACATGTCTGTTTTTCGTTATGTCTTATAGGAAACGATGCCGTAAAATCTGAAGGGTTGTGTCGTCAGTATACAACTAACCATAGACATGTATATAGGTCTGTGCAACTAACCCTCCCCCGTCCCGTGTATTGTAACCATGACAACAAATACAGTGAAATGAACTAAACTTTTCACGAACCAGGCACAGACTTGGCAAATTTTACAGTACACTTGCAGCTTTCCCTTTTCAGCTCCGGAAAAGGATCAACAACTGTTCTTTGAAGTATCTTGATCATATCATCGAGATATGGCGCTAGCTGCTTCCCACATACTTCCACTGTGAGAGTTAACACTTCCATCATGGACAGCCGAAGTTCTTCTGCTGGCTCTAGAATCTCTTTTCCCCCAAGCCGCTGGGCAAAACAGGGAATGAGATAAGGCAACGACTGCTCTGGTTGCGGAACACAACGTATAAACTCTCCAATCATAAGAATTGCAGTCTCTCTGCATCTTTCCATTGGGTCCGACAGACATTTCAAGAGAGACTTGAGGAGGGAAGAGAAAACCTCCTGTAACACGCTACTTGAAAGTCCTTTATCAATGGTCTCCTTTTTGATAGTTTCGAGTGCTCTTTTTCTTGTACTCTTGTTGTCTTCATTGAGACAATTTAATTGTCGACCTAGAGCTCTCAAAACTTCTGCGGCAGCACGTTCGTCGTTTACTTTCATCGCAGCCATTTTCTCAGTTGGTATAGCAACCGCTACCTCACGACAAACAGAAAAGCTTTACGATAGATACGGATTCAAAAGCATTAAAACTTTATTTGATCACACAACCTGATGCAGTTGGTTTTAACAGCAATGTGTGCTTGTTCAAACTGTTTCGTGTAGATTTAACACGAATTGAAAAAGGGTACTGAGATTTACAGAGAATTTAAACAGGCATTAAGATGACTCATGCATCAACAAATTGTTTGTAAAATGTATGTTTATGCTAGAAAATATATACACCTTTAATGGGTCAAATAGGGACCGGGTCCAAATGTATCATCTAGCACTGACACAAATACTGATTATCATCCAGTAAAGTGTTGTACTTCATAAATAACCTATTATTCATTTCTAACCAAGAAAGCTATATTTACTTTTATATTTTATGTACTTTAGACCACACACTTTTTTCTCAATATATAAATGGGGGTGGGGCATATTGAGGGTGGATGCAGCATATTTGAACGGGATGTAACAGTATCGTTCATAGGCTTTAAAAAATAAGACCAGAAAATTGTATTGGTTTTGTTTAACCTTGTTATAATCAAACAGAATGATAAAGGTATGTTTGAAACAACTTGAAAACGGGATCCTAATACGATATAGGACGGTTAAATGGCACGTCTTATCATAATAAAAAAAACTAAAACAAAATGTTAAAACAATAAACCCTAAGATGGCCATCCTTGTCACAAAATTCCCAGCAATAACATAAAATATTCAAGTTCCCCACGACTTTGGAAGAAAATCAGTGTCCCGACCCAATCTCATCACGCGATGGTCCAGTGTAGATAGGTAGGCTCAGGTGCATCTGTACGTGACAGGTCTGTGTGTATCAAAATCCGCAATGAGAGGAACCTAGTTTGAAAGCTGTCACAGACTGGTTCTAACGGTACTACATTCCAAACGACATTTATATATTTAATGATGGTCAATGGGGACTTAATCTTATGAGGACAACTAGGACATAGCTAAATTAACATTTCTTGTAAATAAATAAAGCACCGTGGGCTTGTTGCTGGCCTCCAGAGCAGCTTTGCGGCGGAAAAGTAGAATATTGACGTCATTAGCATCGACGCAGCGCGAGCCCAGGCAGCAACAGAGGCAGGCGAAGCAGCATCCTAGCTACGGAAAGAGTAGCATACCTTGAAAACATCATTGCACCAGTGAATTAACAGAGCATCCTCGGAAAATACCGGGTAAGGTTGAATTATTATGCATCAGTCAGTGTTTTCATGGCGTATTCATAATATGCAAATATGCGTGTTTAGTCAGATGGCTAACAACATTTCTCTTTTTTATGCCACGGTGGTTTTCCATCATTCATAGTGATTTGGTCGGTTGTCATGTTGACTTGATGGAGAATCGGAGCTAACGTTGTTTAGCATGCCGTTAGCTTGTCTGTGCACCGAAACAGGTGTTCATTAGTTTCCTGTAGCTGAACAGCTAGTTTCATCACAACGTTGTGGTTGACTATTTTATAGTATAGTATACCAATTTATTTTTGGGGGATAAATAACCATCAGTCGATTTCTAACTTACTAACATTTCCATTATAACTTATATATAATGCAGTTATATCATATCTACTTCCTGTGCTAACTAGCGTCAGGTTAACTTTACCTGTTTTGTATTTCTATTACAATTGCAAGCTATAAGGTAAAACTAAATGGGTAAAATTAAAGAATACTTGGTGGTTAATGTTTGTAATGATTATGAGTTAGTCTGATATAAACGTCATTCTAAAAGCCACATGAGTTTATCATTGTCAGTGTTTATTTTACTTTGATAAGTAACTGACTATGACAACCAGCATCTCTGCCATTTTTCTGAGGGAAATGTAAACTGACATTCATGAACTCTTCTCACAAAGTCCCACTAGCTTCAAGAGAAAAAAGCAACCAGGGGCTTAAATATTGTACTATTTTTCGCATCCACTGGCCATAACTCCCCTTTCTTCTGCCTGCCTGCCTCCCTCCTCTCCTCCCTCACCCCCCTTTCTACTCTGCTTCCGTTATCCCTCCTCCTGTTCTCTCTCCTCCTACTCTCTTCTCGGCGCCAGAGATAAAGGATAAGATGGCCACCTCCTCCTCCAATCCGGAAGAAGACGAGAGTTTGAAGGGCTGTGAAGTTTTTGTGCAGAAGCATAACATCCAGCAGATCCTCAAAGAGTGCATTGTCAACCTCTGCATTGCTAAGCCTGAGCGTCCTATGAAGTTCCTGCGGGAGCACTTTGAAAAGCTGGAGAAGGTTGGTGAAACAAAGCAGCCTCTGCTTTATTTATGAATAACTCTGTTTAGATGTAGAGCTGACTGGGTTTTGTTCTTGTTGTTTTGGTTTGGTGGAGAAATGTACTGAGAGAGATGACAGAGTCACACTTGTTGACACGCATTACGTAACAGCCTAATTAACATGAATATGGATAATAGGAAGGGCAGTGCATTGATGAATATTATCTGACAATAATACATATTCATTTTTGTCTGTGGGTATGACTATACATGGCAAACATATGTTATGCCTTTGCTGTACTTTCTATCACGCTCGGTAGAAGAAAAGCACCAATTGATAGAAGATGCACTGTGCTTTGTTAATCTATCCAAATGCTTGTCATAATACGATACGGTATGTGTTGATTATATACAGTAACTACATTGACACACGCTGGGCTTTTCTTTGTCATTCTCTGTCTGCCTAATTGATGTTTACGCTGTTGTATGCCAGTGAGTGAACAATAGCAAGCTAGTTTTTGTTGGTCAAACACAGAACTCTGCGATACAGGCTACGTCTCTCTGTTCCTCCCGTAACAGTGGATTCCCTGGGGAGTGCGAGAGGCACCCAGAGAAGGACAGTGGCCCATTCTCCGGCTTAGAGAGTCGGCATTGTTTGGGTGTCTGTCCGGGGGGTGGGGGAGCGCGAAGGGACACGGCGCAAGAGGGGACCCAGTTAGCTAATGGATTACGACATGCACTAGTTACAGAATGGTGAGAGATGATGGAGGGATGATGGAGGGATGAGAGGATGAGCCCAAAAGAGCGAGGCCGATAAAAGGGCTCTGTGGCAACACATTGCATGGCCGCTCCCACCTGACCAGACTGCCGTCTCTCACTGCACCTCTCTGGGGGTGTCAACCCCCCCCCCCCCCCCACTCCCAGGTCGCTTGGTTTCAGCCAAATGCATCTGAGAGGAACCCAGCTGAAAGTGGCCCACCTTCCCTGCCTGTCGAAGCAGGGACCCGATCAAGCTAAATACCCAGGGTGCTTTGGTCACAACATTCCCAGGGATCGACTTATCTGTGTCCTGTGTTTCCATCTCCCTAAAGTGCCATGGTTGAACTCAAGCTGCTTAATGAGTGATAATAGTGCTCTGTGAGCCCCAAATGGGCAGGGTTAAGGCTTAAGCGGACAGGTGGCCTACCAGAGGGAAGTCCTAACCAGGGTTCATCTGAAACGGATTGCTCTTAGCCTCAGTTTGCGGCGACTCGATCACAGGTTGGCAGTCGTGGCCCGCGTCACGCTTGGCGAGACAAACGGCCCGAAGTCCGTAACGGGTTGTTGAGCGCTGGTCGTTCCACTACAAAGACGCATTTAGTCACAGCATGGGCGGTGCGGGTGGTGGGGAGCAGGGGTGGGAAGGGATTGGGGTGGGGGGGGGCCTTGGCAGGGACTTCACGGGGAACATGCCATGTGACACCACCGAGTCACACGGTGTGTGTGTGTGTGTGTGTGTGTGTGTGTGTGTGTGTGTGTGTGTGTGTGTGTGTGTGTGTGTGTGTGTGTGTTGCTTGCGAACTTAGTAGCTTTATCAATAGGTCCTTTAACTGCATTTCGAGAGTGTGTGTTTCCCGTTGATAGTGTGAGAGTCATCTGATGGCCAACACACTAACTGGTGATTCCTCTATGACCTAGTTTCATATTTGAATCTTGCCAGCCACGCCGAGTGGGCCACTGAGGTTAAGGGCTCTGCCCAGAGCTCCACGTAGCACACTCAGCTCCCATCTGACTGCTGTTATACTCAGACAGACAACAGCCTTCCTCGGTAACACCAAGTGGCCTTACAGTAACCTAACGGACACCTGGGCCCATTGATTGCGTTCGTCACCGAAATGGAACGTAGGTAAGGTTCCGTAGAAAAGCAGCCGGTTTGAAACTTGATTAAGCAGGTGTTAGTCTGAATCCACACATTTTAAGCAAGACTCTATTTCGATATCTGTCAGCAGGAAACAGAGCTACAGACAGAGTTAAGCTTGAGCATTGAGCACTTGCGTTGAACGCAAGCATTGCGAGCACTGTCGACTGTTAAGTACACTGTTATTTTCCCATTACAAACGGGTGGAAATTAATTTCCCGTTGCAAAACGTCCAGCAGCTAACATAACCTGTGATGGTGTCCTGCCGATTTCATCTGTTTCTATGGCGTTGTAATGGGGCTAACTAACTAAAGCGATCAACTCGTGTGTACTGGATCCCTGCGCGGCTTACTGCAGGCACCTGTCCTAGACACGGTGCTAACACACACACACTCACAGACACAGACACAGACACAGACAGAGCCCGGTGGTTGTCAAGGAGACAGGCCGGGTAAAAGTGAGGCTACAGTGGTAGCTCAGTGGGCTGGTGGGTGGGGAGGGAAGGAGGGAAGGAGGGAAGGAGGGAGAAGGCTGCTGCAGAGTCATAGCGTCAGTCAGAATGTTAATCATCGGACCTGGCGTAACCGACTAGCCTGGCATGCTGCAGGAATCGATGTCCGACAACCGTCAAGCTATTCAACAACGTCGTGGGCCAGCCTGGGGGGGGGGGGGGGTCTGAAGATAATTGGTCTGACATCCTTCCCGTTAGGTTAAATCAGGACAGCGTACTGTGTCAGGGAAACGTCTGGGACTGATTTACAAATGCTCCTGATGTGATAGTGAGGCCCCTCACTTTGAATAGGCCCTCATTGGGAGGAGGCACAGGACAGGGTAGACAGGCACGCTGCAACTTAACTGTGTAGTCTGAATAGCCTATTCCCATTGGACACTGTACAAACCATTAGCGTTAATACCAGTTGATGCCTTAGTCTAGCACGACGCTCTACCCCCTGTGGAGTGGGCCCCCTGAGAGGGCTGTAGTGTGTGTGTGTGTGTGTGTGTGTGGCGGGGGGGGGATCACTCACGGCCCGTTCTGTGCACACGGCTTGTTTTGGTGTTGGTGTCGGCGTTAGAGGCCGAGCATGGCGGGGGGGGGGGGGGGGGGGTACTCTGTCTCCAGGAGCTCCCCACTCACAGTCACCTATCATGGGCCTCTGTGTGTGGCTTTCCCCCTCACCACCCCCAGAGAGCCGGGCACCAAGTCCTGTACTGTAGTGTAGCGGTGGAGGAGGGGGCCCAGGGCATGGCGCTCAGAGAGGCCAGGATGACCGTGAGGAGAGAGTCTCTGGTGGGGCTGTACTCTCCATGCTGGGGGGGGGCTCCGCTGTGTCCTCCCTGGGACGGCCCAGAAGGGATGGGTGATGCTGGGTGTCAGATGGGTGATGCTGGGTGTCAGATGGCCCCGTGGGTCTCAACACGGAGGGCAAAGAGGTGTTTGTTTTGGAGAAGCTGCTCGGGGTTATGGTGGTATTGTCCATAAGCATTACTGTAGACAGCTAGGGGGGGGTGTGTGTGTGTGTGTGTGTGTGTGTGTGTGTGTGTGTGTGTGTGTGTGTGTGTGTGTGTGTGTGTGTGTGTGTGTGTGTGTGTGTGTGTGTGTGTGTGTGTGTGTGTGTGTGTGTGTGTGCGTGCGTGCGTGCGAGCGAGCGAGCAGCTGACAGGGACAAACTCCAGAACTGTGTGCCTGTTCTGGGTGGAGGAGGAGTTTGCTGTTGCCGTGGCGACGGCTCCGTTGGTCCTTAAGAAGGACGACTTTAAAGTTTGGAGCGGTGGGAGCAGACTGGCATCGCTCCACAGCTCTGCAGGGGAAAGAAGAACACACGCTTCTCTCCTCCCCCCTCTCCTTCTCTCCTCTCCCCCTCTCCTTCTCTCCTCTCCCCCTCTCCTTCTCTCCTCCCCCCTCTCCTTTTCTCCTCTCCCCCTCTCCTTCTCTTCTCTCCCTCTCCTTTTCTCCCTTCATCTCTGTTGGTAAACAACTCTCTGTTTCTCACAAAATTCAGTTTTTTTCATCTCCACTGGCATACGCTCCCCGACTCTGCCCCCCCCCGCCCCCCGCCCCCCTCCCCCCCCGCCTGTTCCCTCCTCGTGATGTATGTTGTACTGTGAGGCCTGTTTATTGTTTAGTGTTTTCTTCTCTGGCGTCAAGGCGAGGTGGTAATCACGGGAATAGGACTAGCCTCAGGCTGTGCTCCATGACCCTTTTCATTCTGCCGCTTCCCCTTCTCCTGACACGGCACCTCTTTCCCTGGCAGGCAGCACCTCTCCTCTCCCACACCTAGGTGGATGTTGAGGGGCCATTCCAAACACCTTTCAGGTTGTCATGGGTCTGAGCTGTCTGCTGACACACTTTACCATGTACTACTCCAATGTAGCACACTAAGCTATAGTACTACAGGCGTGCTTGTTATTCATCCCTGAGAGCAGAATGGGGTGCCCATGTGGGGCGCCTCTCACCTGGCTGGTAGAGGGTTGCTTCACATCCGACGCACCCAAAGTAGTGTTCCTATTGAAGCAGGCAATCACCAACACATCTGGCTTGGTTCTTTTATTTTTACTGTGTCTTCCTTACTCTCACTCATCACTAAGGCACTCACCTTCCCCTTTAACCAGCTTGCACTTATCTGCTTCATTGTGTGTGTGTGTGTGTGTGTGTGTGTGTGTGTGTGTGTGTGTGTGTGTGTGTGTGTGTGTGTGTGTGTGTGTGTGTGTGTGTGTGTGTGTGTGTGTGTGTGTGTGTGTGTGTGTGTGTCTGTGTGGTCTCGGTGAGGCCAGTGGTGTGTGGTCTTGTAGGCACAGGCCCAGCTGCAGAGACAGTTGTGGTTCAGTGACTGACTGTAGGTCAGCCATTATAGAGAGGGGCATGTCCAAACACTGTAGTGTGTGTGTGTTAGGGTTAGGAGTTGGCTAATGCAATCAACGTGCTTCACCTATAGACGTGGGTGTGCCGTCTGGCTGGCGTCACACACACACACACACACACACACACACACACACACACACACACACACACACACACACACACACCCTGTCCTTTCTGCCAGTCTTGGGTCCCTGTTTTTGCGCCACAAATGAGACGCAGGTGCACGCTCACACACATGCACCCGCCTAGCCGAGTCTGTGTTTGTAACAGAGGCTCTAGTCTCTGCACCACACACATGACACTCTGCTGGGCCATCATGAGGGTCTCTGCCTGCAGCACCCACATCTTATCAACTGGAGCCCAGGGGGTTTCTCTCTCTCTCTCTCTCTCTCTCTCTCTCTCTCTCTCTCTCTCTGTCTCTCTCTCTCTCTCTCTCTCTCTCTCTCTCTCTCTCTCTCTCTCTCTCTCTCTCTCTCTCTCTGAGTCTCATGCTCTCTCCTCCCGTTCTCACCTGCAGCTAGCACTCTGAGATGTTATCTGTCCCTCCCCTATCTCATCGTTCATCCTTCCATCCTCGTCCCTGTATGCCCTCCCCAGTAGGCGGACGGAGGATCAGCTCCTCTTTTCTCCCCCCCCCCCCCCCCCCCGTCTCCTTTTATCCGCACTGATCTCCGAGCCCTCGTCCAATCAGGGATCCCGCGGTGGTTCCGCTCCTCCGTCATTGGCTGAGTGAGTTCGCCGTCTGCGTCAGACGAGGGTCTATGTAGGGCATGGCTGCATCGGTGATGAGCAGCGCCACACGGTGCAGGAGAAGGAGGCACAGGCTGGTTGGAGCTTTGCCCCTTTCAGGAGTGTGTCTTCAAGAAGGAGGCACAGGCTGGTTGGAGCTTTGCCCCTTTCAGGAGTGTGTCTTCAAGAAGGAGGCACAGGCTGGTTGGAGCTTTGCCCCTTTCAGGAGTGTGTCTTCAAGAAGGAGGCACAGGCTGGTTGGAGCTTTGCCCCTTTCAGGAGTGTGTCTTCAAGAAGGAGGCACAGGCTGGTTGGAGCTTTGCCCCTTTCAGGAGTGTGTCTTCAAGAAGGAGGCACAGGCTGGTTGGAGCTTTGCCCCTTTCAGGAGTGTGTCTTCGAGAAGGAGGCACAGGCTGGTTGGAGCTTTGCCCCTTTCAGGAGTGTGTCTTCAAGAAGGAGGCACAGGCTGGTTGGAGCTTTGCCCCTTTCAGGAGTGTGTCTTCAAGAAGGAGGCACAGGCTGGTTGGAGCTTTGCCCCTTTCAGGAGTGTGTCTTCAAGAAGGAGGCACAGGCTGGTTGGAGCTTTGCCCCTTTCAGGAGTGTGTCCTCGAGAAGGAGGCCTAGTCTGGTTGTAACTTTGCCTCTTCCAGGAGTGTGTCTTTGAGAAGGAGGTCTGGTTGTAGCTTTGCCCCCTGACCTGTTCTCGTTGGTGGTGGAACCCAAAGTGTCTTCATTGTGGCTGCAGCTTCATTTGCAAGAATTTGAATGGGTGCTAAAAAAAAACGTCCACCATGACAGACCTATGCAAATGCTGAGTCAAAACCACCCAGCAAAACTCCCCATGCACGCTAACGTTGGAATTCCCCGCGGCGTCACCCCCCCTCCGCCAGATCCCAGCCCCGCCCAACCCCCCCCCCCCCGCCTGACTACCAGACATCATGGGAGGGGGTTGGCCGTTGGCCGCTCCGGTCCGCTGAGCGTCCAGGAGGTCCTGTCACAACACCAGGGAAGTCCACCCCTCCCACGGGGACCGCCCAGGGGGGGACAGGGAGAGGCTACGAGCGAGAGGGGGGGCTAGCCCAGCCCCACACCCTCTCCTCTCGTCCCTCCAGACCTCCAAGAGAACCAATGTTTCGTAGAGGATGATTCCTGGGCCGCGGTGACGAGAGGCAGGGGGGCTGTGTGTGGCTGGTTGGATGGTGTGTGTGTGTGTGGCTGGTTGGATGGTGTGTGTGTGTATGGCTGGTTGGATGGTGTGTGTGTGGCTGGTTGGATGGTGTGTGTGGCTGGTTGGATGGTGTGTGTGGCTGGTTGGATGGTGTGTGTGTGGCTGGTTGGATGGTGTGTGTGTGGCTGGTTGGATGGTGTGTGTGTGTGGCTGGATGGTCACGGGTCACTTCTGAGGGACCTGTGTGTGTGTGTGTGTGTGTGTGTGTGTGTGTGTGTGTGTGTGTGTGTGTGTGTGTGTGTGTGTGTGTGTGTGTGTGTGTGTGTGTGAGTGAATGCAGATGGAGCCCATGAACATCATTTTCTTGACAGGTTCTATTGGCACGTATACACACACACACACACACACACACACACACACACGCACCCTGTCCCCTAATACAACAGAGCACCGGCTGGGCATTGTGGTGCTGTAATGGTGTGTGATAGAGTGATGAGTTGGCTGGCCTGGGGTCTTTCTGGAGGACTCGCTCCACCGCCTGCTGCTCTGCCTTCACTCGCACGCTTCAACTCCCCCCGCCTCCTCTCCCCCTGCCTCCTCTCCCCCCGCCTCCTCTTCCTCCCTCCACCCCCCTCCTCCTCCGTTGCAAAACAGCGGGTTAGATGAGGTGAGCACGGTAGGGGGGCCTTCCCCCAGACACAGGGAGTGAGGGCCATGGGAAGGTAAGTGCTGTTTTCCTAGCCTGCTGCAGTCAGGTATGGACCTTACTCAGCCCCCTCTTTCATGCAGCCTGCTGGTCAAGGTGAGTGGGAGGGGGCCATGTGTTTAGTCAGAGGTGAGTCACTCCCTCTGCTGCCTCGCCTGGTGACAATGTCCTTTACCTACCCTCTCAATGTCTCCCTCTCTCTCTCTCTCTTTCTCTCTCTCTTTCTCTTTCCAGCTGTCCTGCTCATCCTCTTTCTCTCCTCCGTGTCCTTTCGTCTCCTCTCTGGCCAGCTCTGGTGATGAGAGAGAGAGAGAGAGAGAGAGAGAGAGAGAGAGAGAGAGAGAGAGAGAGAGAGAG
>CM030183.1:17662117-17684617 GCA_017639675.1 Aplochiton taeniatus
AGTAACAAGGATGAAGGTGAAGATGGCCATAGTAACAAGGATGAAGGTGAAGATGGCCATAGTAACCAGGATGAAGGTGAAGATGGCCATAGTAACAAGGATGAAGGTGAAGATGGCCATAGTAACAGGGATGAAGGTGAAGATGGCCATAGTAACAAGGATGAAGGTGAAGATGGCCATAGTAACCAGGATGAAGGTGACGGTGGCCATAGTAACAAGGATGAAGGTGAAGATGGCCATAGTAACCAGGATGAAGGTGAAGATGGCCATAGTAACAAGGATGAAGGTGTCTGTTTGTTATCTTTGGGCCCAGCATCAGTCAAACGCATGCTGTTGAAACTCCATTACTGGTTCCTCTGTCCAATGCACCGCCTCCCTAAAAAAACCAGGATCCAATCAAGAAGCTGATATGAGAGCTGGATTTACACACACACACACACACGCACGCGTACACACACAGAGATAGGGGGGAAGGTGTACAGCAGGTACTCCAATCTCCGCAGTGCTTCAGTTATCTCCCTATCTCTCCCTGAATCTTCTCTTTCTCTCTTTCTCTCTACCCGTTCTCCCTCTCTTTCTCTACATCCCCACAATTCATTGAACCCTGCGGCGTGTTAAGACTGGAAGCGGTGGTGTGTGTGTGTGTGTGTGTGTGTGTGTGTGTGTGTGTGTGTCTCGGTGTGTTGCGTAAGCACCTGAGAGCAGCCACTTCACACACAGCCATCCCCTCTTCCTGCTCTTCTCCTGGGAGAGAGAGAGGGAGGGGAAAGGGAGGGGAGATGGGGGGAGAGACATGCCCTGGGGCGGCAGCGGGCTTTGTGATGTCTAGCAATGTGTGAGAGAGAGAGAGAGAGAGAGAGAGAGAGAGAGAGAGAGAGAGAGAGAGAGTGAGAGTGAGAGTGAGAGTGAGAGTGAGAGTGAGAGTGAGAGAGAGAGTGAGAGTGAGAGTGAGAGTGAGAGAGAGAGTGAGAGAGAGTGAGAGAGAGTGAGAGAGAGTGAGAGAGAGTGAGAGAGAGAGAGAGAGAGAGAGAGAGAGAGAGTGAGTGAGTGTTCTTTCCTCTGTGAGACAACACAAGGTAAGACCCTTGGCACCTAATCAAAGCATTTACTTTTCCTAAAGTTTTGTTTTGATGTCTGATAGATTTTTTAGGCCCAGGTTGAATTCCTGCCTGTAGTAAGATGCTGTGATTGTCAGTGTGTGTGTGTGATGCAGTAAAAATATTATACCCCCCCTCCCCCAGTGTCATGTCCCCTGTAGACACATGAGAGAGAGAGAGAGAGAGAGAGAGAGAGAGAGAGAGAGAGAGAGAGAGAGAGAGAGAGAGAGAGAGAGAGAGAGAGAGAGAGAGAGAGAGAGAGAGAGAGAGAGAGAGAGAGAGAGAGAGAGAGAGAGAGAGAGAGAGAGAGAGAGAGAGAGAGAGAGAGAGAGAGAGAGAGAGAGAGAGAGAGAATACCAGCCAAAGTCTGCCTTTGTTTGGAAAGAGGCCGTAAAGCGTCTGCTCTGTAGGAGGAAGTGTGGTGGGGCTGTGGTGGAAGCCCCAGGCCGCTGAGAGGGGAGGGGAGGGGGGAGGGGAGGGGGAGGGGAGGCGGGTGGGAGACCCAGCGGGGGGGGGGGGGGGGGGGGGGGGGAGACATGTTTGGGGCCTGACATCATGCCTCCTCGTCAGCAGGTGGGGGGGGGGGGGGGGGGTTGCTTTGACACGGCGTGGCGCTCCCTGCTGCTCCCAGCGCCACCCAGCTCGTCACACAGGCCCGCGAGGGGGGGGGGGCGTTTAGGAGCGCTTAATATTTTCACTAGCCAGACACTTCCTGAAAGGGTGGTTTGTAATAGGAGATGAGCCTAGCTGGCTTCCTGGTACTGTTACATTACAATGACTTCCTGTTCCCCGACCCTTCTATCGAATGACCAAACCGTGTCTCTGGTGGTGAGGAGGCCCACGTCTGACACAGCGTGTACCCAGCGCGGGGCTCTGGCCTGGGGGGGTCGGCATCGTTAGAGAGCCCACTGGAGGACCTGACCCCTTGGTCCAGGTCTCCTCCCACAGTGGTTGTACTGGCGGTTGGTTCTCCTCCCTCTAACATGTCTGTCACCTCCTCCTCCACCTCCTCCTCCTTCTCATCCTCCTCCTCCTCCTCCACTCCATGTCTGGGATCTCAGCTGTGTGCTTTTGGGAGTGTGTGCGTGTGCGTGTGCGTGTGCGTGTGTGTGTGTGTGGTCTTTATGATCATCTGAAGACCACATATGCTTCTAGCACTATTCTAATGGTAATCCTGTGTGTGTGTGTGTGTGTGTGTGTGTGTGTGTGTGTGTGTGTGTGTGTGTGTGTGTGTGTGTGTGTGTGTGTGTGTGTGTGTGTGTGTGTGTGTGTGTGTGTGGTACGGTGGGTATGTTCCAGTAGGCAGAACAGAGGAATGTGTTGCTAGGGCCTCTACACCGTTATCGCTGCCGTCGTTAGGGAAACCGTCGACAGTGGGTGAGGTCGTAAATGAGCTTTAATAGGCCTCTCTGTGCTCGTGAATTAATGTGTGTGTGTGTGTGTGTGTGTGTGTGTGTGTGTGTGTGTGTGAGGGGCTGTGAATGAGGTCTTCATTAAGTCAGCGTTGCAATGGGCCAGGGAGAGGGCCTCTCTCAGCTGTCTGGTATTCACCATGGTGACCCGCCTCAACTAGCTGATCCTCCCTCTCTCTCTCCCTCTCTCTCTCTCTCTCTCTCTCTCTCTCTCTCTCTGTTCTGGCAGCAGACTGTGGGTTTGGTCTGAGCTGGTCTCCTGTGCTCTCCTCCTCCACAGTGGCGTTCTGCGTCACACAGGTCCCTGGATGAACTCACATAACATCCCCAGCACTTTCTCAATTCTCTCTGTCTCTGTCTCTCTCTCTTTCTCCCTGTTTCTATCTCTCTTTGTCTCTCTCTCTCTCTCTCTCTCTCTCCCTCTCTCTCTCTCTGTCTCTCTCTCCAGGTGGTCTGGTGTTTTAAATAGCAGTGCTCTCCCTCCACAGGTGTGAACAGCCGTGTGCAGGTCCACTGATGGCCACTATAAACCCTCTGGCCTCGGGCGCTTTGGCACCACACACACACACACACACACACACACACACACACACACAGGAGGCAGAATGTAGCCTGCTCTTTAAGGGCCCTCTGGACCCAGGTGTGTGGGTTTAAGGGCTGACATCCAGCAGCCTCTGCCCTCCATTAGCTTAAACACGGGTTAAACCCTGCACCCTCTGCTCCTACAGACCTCCATGGTAGCTACTCCTAGCCCCGGGTCCAAAGACTGACTGTGGGGGGGGTGGGGGGGGGGGCAAGGGGTGGGGCAGTCCTCCACCTCCTCCTCCTCCTCCCCGCTTGGTTGTTGACCCTCCATGGCGGTCCTCGCCATCAGCCCTGAACCCCTGTGTCCCCCAGGAAACTGGCCCCAGCCCCGGGACACACACACACACACAGACCGTGCTCCAGGTCCCTCCCCGTACTCTCTCTGGCCCCCCCGCCTGTCCCTCCCAAAGGCCCAGCAGTCCGGGATGGAGGGATGGAGGTATGGAGAGTGGACACACACAGACCTACAGTAGATTCAGATGGATGTGAAAGACAGTGCAGTCAGGTTAGGACACAGAGGCTTTATTGGTCTAAGTGCTCTTATCCATCTAGTGCTTAGTCATGTAGCCTGGGCCCTGTGCTTATAATAGGAGTCCTATGCTATTGTTGTCACTGAGTCATTCACACTGCAAGCACTGTGAGGGGAGGAGAGTTTGTTTTGAGTGGCTGGGGGGCGGCTGGCGGGTGGGCGAGTAGTGGGCGGCGTTTGTTTTGTGGCTGGTCTAATCAGCGCTCAGAGGGACTCGGAAGTGGCGGTCTCTCCTCAGCTGGCACAGGCCGCTGCCTCCGGTTTCCCTGGGCCTCCAGAGAGAGACTGAGCGTGTGCCAGCAGCTTTCATCTTATGAGAACTCTGCCTGAACGCCCGCTCTACTTTATGATTCAAACTCCTTCATCTCCCCTCGCTCGCCCTCTCAGATCCTCTCTCTCACTTTGCGGCCTATTATCCCCTAGTTCCTTCAGGTGCTGTGTGCGTGTGTGTGTGTGTGTGTGTGTGTGTGTGTGTGTGTGGGTGTAGTTGGGTGTTGTAGTTTAGTTGCTGCATGTGCGTGTATGGGTGGATAATGTAGTTTTGTTGCTGCCTGTGTGTGTATGGTTTGCTATATTTTTTTGTGTCGGTGGGTGTATGAGAATCATTTCCCTTGTGTAAGGCACTTATGCTGTATGAAAGTTGTAGTCAAGTTGCTAGTGTGTGAGCTTGTAGTTCCATCAGAACACACACACACACACACACACACACACACACACACACACACACACACACACACACAGAGAGCCAGGTACGTAAAGGTGTTTTCCCTGGCTGTGTGTGATTGGTGGTGACTCACTGTGCTGGCTCCTGTGCAGCATGGTGAGCCAGGTCCCTGGCTGTGTGGGAACCACAGTGCCAACCTCTAATCACCTCATCGCCTCTCTCAGGGCCCCCCCCCCCACCACCACCTCCAAGGTCGTCTGAAACCCGACCCCACAGCCAACGCCCTGGCCCAGGTTGGGGAGCCTGCTGGTCGGCCTCCTAGTCTCCCCACAGTCTCCCCTCCCCATCCATCTCTGTTCAGACACAGGGTGGGTCTCCAGCGTGGCCCGTCTCAGTGCTGCCAGAGCCCCCGCCCTCTGCGGCCCATGTAGCATGTAGCATGTAGCATGTAGCATGTAGCAGCCAGCTAACCGGGGCGGGTGGGGGAAGGCAGGCCCGTGGCGTTAGCGGTGGAGGCCCGCTGAGCAGGATGGTCCCATCAGCAACCTCCACACACACACACACACACACACACACACACACACACACACACACACCACCACTCGATACAAGGCTCTCGCTGAGGCAATAAACACCACAGTGGAGAGAACGGGACAGACAGACAGACAGACAGACAGACAGACAGACAGACAGACAGACAGACAGACAGACAGACAGACAGACAGACAGACAGACAGACAGACAGACAGACAGACAGACAGACGTGACTCTTTCAGGACAATGTCGCGGGAGAAAGCAAGGAACACACACATTTGACTTCAGGCACACTCCGGGGCCCTCTCTCACACACGCACACACACACACACACACACACACACCCCCAACAGGTCGTAGCCTGAGGTGGGAGATAAAGTAGGCTGAGGGTGAGGTTGACTACAAGGGAAGCAGAACTAATCCCTCTGACGGATCCGCAGAGGAGCACTTCTACTGGTGGGAGCTGTAATACTGTGGAAGATAATGTAGTATGTGTGTGTGTGTGTGTGTGTGTGTGTGTGTGATTATCTCTGACCTAGCAGACCCACGGTTCACAGGCATGATGCTTCCTTTGATGCTTATCGTCAGTGTCGTAAAGAAGCCATTCACTAGGTCGTGTGTGTGTGTGTGTGTGTGTGTGTGTGTGTCAGCGGGCTGCGTCGGTAGCAGGCCCAGCTCCCCTTTCCTCGGTGGGATCCACCCTGTCCTTCAGGTGGAGGCCACACACACACACCTGGTGTTCAGCAGTCTGTCACCAACCCCTCTGAGGTCCACACTCCGTCTCCCTGCGTGGATCCGTCTGGCCTCAGACCGGTAGAGGAGACTCCATTCCTGGGGCCGACCAGTCAGCGCCCGACGCTGGCGGCAAATAGGGGCGGGTTTAACTGACGACAAGGCACTCACCGCCCATCACAGAGAGGAGCTTCAATGTGAGACAGAGGGCCAGTCCAGTTCAGTCCCCCTCCAGTCCAGTTCAGCCCCCCTCCAGCCCAGTTCAGCCCCCCTCTAGTCCAGTACAGCCCCCCTCCAGTCCAGTTCAGCCCCCCTCCAGTCCAGTTCAGCCCCCCTCTAGTCCTACAGCCCCCCTCCAGTCCAGTTCAGCCCCCCTCCAGTCCAGTTCAGCCCCCCTCCAGGTCAGTTCAGCCCCCCTCCAGTCCAGTTCAGCCCCCCTCCAGTCCAGTTCAGCCCCCCTCTAGTCCTACAGCCCCCCTCCAGTCCAGTTCAGCCCCCCTCCAGTCCTTCAGCCCCCCTCCAGTCCAGTTAAGCCCCCCTCCAATCCTACAGCAACCCTCCAGTCCAGTGCAGATGCCAGGCCCTTACCCTTCACTCATAGCTGGACATAGAGCTAGTACACTGTGGGACTAAGCCCCAGACCCTTCACTCGTGTGTGTGTGAGTGTGTGAGTGTGTGAGTGTGTGAGTGTGTGAGTGTGTGAGTGTGTGAGTGTGTGAGTGTGTGAGTGAGTGAGTGTGAGTGACTGAGACCGACTCCCTTTACCACGGTGACCTTTGACCTCCTCTGAATGACGGGTCTTCATAATGGAGGTTGTCATGCACACCATGTCTCTGCTCTCTCACTATCTCCTATCAGTCTTCTTTAGACCTGACCCCCCTCCACCTCCCCTCACCCACTATCTCCACCCTCCCTGTCCTTCTGTCTCTCCCCCTTCTTCCCTCTCTCCTCCCTCCCTTACACCCCCGCCCCCCCTCTGCCTGGGACAAAGGGGAACATCCCCCCCCATCTGTTGTCTCTCCCCACCAGAACAGCACAGCCATTGTCGGGTCAGCCTCTACGTTCGGGGGGGGGGGGGGGGGGACAGGTAGCGGAAAAGACAAGCCAAGACAAATCGTTCCTTCTGAAGGAAGAAGAGGCGAGGGAGAAAGGTAGGGGAGGAGGAGAGGCGTTGATCGAGCGGCAGATAAGCCGTCTAAGTGGAGAGGGGGGGCCAATTAGAGGGAAGAAAGAGACATGGAGGGAGGAAGCCGACAGGAGTGGGGGGGGGTGATCAACTGGAACGGCCTCGCTCCTGCCTAGGGAGAGGGAGGGGGGGGGGTCATTACTTTAACCGCGGGTGGGGCGCCTTTCATCTCCCCGCCGCGGGAACGCGGTTCCGGGCAAGTGGGCCCGGTGCCGTGGGACTTCATTTCCCATAGTGCCCTGCTGCGTGGCGCTCAATGGAGGGAAGCTGCCTCGTCTGCGGACGCCATTTCCCGCCATTGCACACAAAAGTGCAAAGGCTCTCCATGCCGTCGAGTGTAACCGTGGGCAACCGGGGGTGGGGGGGTTGCTGACCCCAGGCCTACTTCCAGAAGACACTGCGCAGGAGGCTGCATGCTGGGTGCAGGTGGCCCCAGCCGGGAGGCTGCACGCTGGGTGCAGGTGGCCCTGTGACTCACCGCCACTAAAGAGACGCTCGCATGCTCTCCGCTGTACCGTGGCATGCCACACCACGCTGACTGGGTGTGTGTGTGTGTGTGTGTGTGTGTGTGTGTGTGTGTGTGTGTGTGTGTGTGTGTGTGTGTGTGTGTGTGGTGTGTGTGTGGGTGGGTGGGTGGGTGGGTGGGTGGGTGGGTGGGTGGGAGGGAGAGAGAGAAACTGATGCATGTCACACACGCACATGTTGGTCTGTATACGCCTGCACTTGTATGAGGTAGGTGTGCGTGCGTGTGTGTGCGTGTGTGTGTGTGTGTGTGTGTGTGTGTGTGTGTGTGTGTGTGTGTGTGTGTGTGTGTGTGTGTGTGGTTGAGTCAGGGTGGCCAGCTGGAGCACTCAAGCCCTACCCGCCAGTGCAGCTAGCTAAGTGCTGTAGCTGTGCTACATCCCCTCCATTTTCCACTCAGGGCGGTATCATCCAGACGTCCCCATAGACAGAGCCCTCCAGCCCCACCCTGGACACCCTCAGGCCCACCCCGGACACCCTCAGCCCCACCCCGGACACCCTCAGCCCCACCCCGGACACCCTCAGCCTCACCCTGGAGACCCTCAGCCCCACCCCGGACACCCTCAGCCCCACCCCGGACACCCTCAGCCCCACCCCGGACACCCTCAGCCCCACCCCGGACACCCTCAGCCTCACCCCGGACACCCTCAGCCCCACCCCGGACACCCTCAGCCCCACCCCGGACACCCTCAGCCCCACCCCGTCTTCAAGGTCCTGCCTCTGTCCTTAGAAGTTGAGGAGTCCCATCACACACACACACACACACACACACACACACACACACACACACACACACAGAGGGGCAGACTGAAACTCGCTCGGTTTGCTCAGCGGGTCCTTCGTGCCTTTGGTACTCCTGACCTCTAGTATTATTCCTCCATATTTCTCTCTGTACCACGGATGGCACGCAGCTGATTAATGAAGACACGTACACCCCTCGGGAAGAGAGGGAAGGTGAGAGGGTGGGAGGGAGGTTAGGAGGGAGAGAGGGCGGGAGGCAGGGAGGGAGGGGGAAGGAGGGGGAGAGGCTCCTCCTCCAGGTGTAACTCTAACGAGCAGTGCTCCTAAGCCCAGCGGTGCCCTGTCTGCCCTTTGTGTCAGCGTCCACTGTTTTTAAAGACCCAACTCAAGGCGGGGCACCTTCCATCACACACACGCCGTAACACTTCCCCTCACTCCCCGGGCTCGCCCCCCACCCCTCCCCGCCCAGGGGTGGTGCAAGCGGGCATCCTCTGTTTGTGCGGGAACGACACCTTGGGCTCTTTCTGTTTTGCCGTTCAGGGAAAAAGTAATAATGATCAGGCATTGGTGATGTGATAAGGTGTCACTGTGAAGCCATTTGGAGACAGAGGGCCTTCATGGTCGTATTCCTCCCAATGGCTGTTATGGTTTAGCTTTCTGGGTACTGGGCTTTGAAGCTCGGCCATAATGAGAGATGGACTGTTAACGGTCTGCTTGTGTTGGTTTCACTGTACATGCGTTGCGTGTGTGTGTGTGTGTGTGTGTGTGTGTGTGTGTGTGTGTGTGTGTGTGTGTGACTGTGCCTGTGCCTGTGCCTGTGTGTGTGTGTAATAGCAGGTTTCTGCTGAGAGTTTGTTGCATGGGCCCTGGTCATGAATGGAGATGAATGATGTCAATGTTTACAATGGTATGGTGATGACTTGAAATGTTGCAGGTGCTAGAGCACACATGTAAGGTTAGCGTTTGTGTGGGTGTGTGTGTGTTTTAAGTGAAGGTGAGCACATGCAGTACTGTGTGTGTGTGTGTGTGTGTGTGTGTGTGTGTGTGTGTGTGTGTGTGTGGGGTCAGGCAGAGTTCCCGGACTACACTGTTTGTTTGGCACAGAAAGCCCTGGGATGACAGAGCTAACACGCCAATGATGGCTGCTCTGTAAGCCCCTCACGCTGCACTGCCTCCTAACACACACGTGTGTGTGTGTGTGTGTGTGTGTGTGTGTGTGTGTGTGTGTGCAGTGAGAATAACCCACGTCGTCTTTTCTCTCTCTCCTCTCCAGTGACATCTTTGACGCCATGTTCCCCGTCACACACATTGCTGGAGAGACGGTCATCCAACAAGGTACGTACAAATAACCTCATCTCATTTATACAGAAGTCAGTCAGTCAGTCAGTCAGTCAGTCAGTCATCCAACAAGGTACGTACAAATAACCTCATCTCATTTATACAGAAGTCAGTCAGTCAGTCAGTCAGTCAGTCAGTCATCCAACAAGGTACGTACAAATAACCTCATCTCATTTATACAGAAGTCAGTCAGTCAGTCAGTCAGTCAGTCAGTCATCCAACAAGGTACGTACAAATAACCTCATCTCATTTATACAGAAGTCAGTCAGCCAGTCAGTCAGTCAGTCAGTCAGTCATCCAACAAGGTACGTACAAATAACCTCATCTCATTTATACAGAAGTCAGTCAGCCAGTCAGTCAGTCATCCAACAAGGTACGTACAAATAACCTCATCTCATTTATACAGAAGTCAGTCAGTCAGCCAGTCAGTCAGTCAGTCAGTCATCCAACAAGGTACGTACAAATAACCTCATCTCATTTATACAGAAGTCAGTCAGCCAGTCAGTCAGTCAGTCAGTCAGTCATCCAACAAGGTACGTACAAATAACCTCATCTCATTTATACAGAAGTCAGTCAGCCAGTCAGTCAGTCAGTCAGTCATCCAACAAGGTACGTACAAATAACCTCATCTCATTTATACAGAAGTCAGTCAGCCAGTCAGTCAGTCATCCAACAAGGTACGTACAAATAACCTCATCTCATTTATACAGAAGTCAGTCAGTCAGCCAGTCAGTCAGTCAGTCAGTCATCCAACAAGGTACGTATAAATAACCTCATCTCATTTATACAGAAGTCAGTCAGCCAGTCAGTCAGTCAGTCAGTCATCCAACAAGGTACGTACAAGCACAAATAACCTCATCTCATTTATACAGAAGTCAGTCAGCCAGTCAGTCAGTCAGTCAGTCATCCAACAAGGTACGTATAAATAACCTCATCTCATTTATACAGAAGTCAGTCAGCCAGTCAGTCAGTCAGTCAGTCATCCAACAAGGTACGTACAAGCACAAATAACCTCATCTCATTTATACAGAAGCCAGTCAGTCAGTCAGTCAGTCAGTCAGTCAGTCAGTCAGTCAGTCAGTCAGTCAGCCAGTCATCCAACAAGGTACGTACAAGCACAAATAACCTCATCTCATTTATACAGAAGCCAGACAGTCAGTCAGTCAGTCAGCCAGTCATCCAACAAGGTACGTACAAGCACAAATAACCTCATCTCATTTATACAGAAGCCAGACAGTCAGCCAGCCAGCCAGCCAGCCAGCTCTTCTTTTCTCTACCACAGCTGAGTTCCTGTGTAGAGTGACTCTAGACGTGCACGTTGTATTGAAGGAACCCAGAGCGTGTTTGGGCCAGACACTGCCCGCATGCAGCCCGCCATTATCAAACACACACACACACACACACACACACACACACACACACATATTTTCGGTCACACGCTCCCTTTCACAGACATAAACAAATCTAGCCATATATATTGTCTTTGCAGCGTGTATGCAGTAACACGCCGTAAACCCGACCATCATGATCTATACATTACACACACACACACACACTGTGACTTCCTCCGACTGGGCCTGGTTGGTGTACCAGTCCTAATTTGGTTCGGAGGTCTCAGCGTGTGATCTACAGTACACTGGAGATATACATTAGAGCTGGGGCCTACAGGTCTAATGCACTCACACAGGACCAAGCCCTACTGTCTATGTAAACATACCTTAGGGTGCAGAGCAGGACTGTGGGACTCTGAATCGAGTCACGGTTTTCATGACTGGTGGCTCAGACTCGCACAGTCATGACTCGGACTCGCACAGTCATGACTCGGACTCGCAGTCATGACTCGGACTCGCACAGTCATGACTCGGACTCGCACAGTCATGACTCGACTCGCACAGTCATGACTCGACTCGCACAGTCATGACTCGGACGCACAGTCATGACTCGGACTCGCACAGTCATGACTCGGACTCGCACAGTCATGACTCGGACTCGCACAGTCATGACTCGGACTCGCAGTCATGACTCGGACTTGGACTCGAGGTAATGTTGTCTGAGCTTTTTTTGCATATAGTTATGTTATATCAGTGTTTTGTTTTTTTCCAATTTAATGGTTTGTCGGTGGCATATATTAATACTAATAGGGACTGGTGACTGGACCTATGGTGACTGGACTCAGACTGGACCTATGGTGACTGGACCTGTGGTGACTGGACTCGGACTGGACCTATGGTGACTGGACTTGGACTCGATATGATCTCTGCATACTTGTTCAAAATGAACAAGTCATAAAAGTCATAAAAGAACTTCCCCCAAATGTCTTTCTTTGATTTCGGGAGAGGTTAAAGGGACAATGAAACAGATGGTATGCTTCTAAGGTGACAAGATGGCTGTCCAGTACCTGGGGAGGCCCTAGTGTGGGACCCCGCTCAAAGCAATGGTTGAAACAGAGCGTCTGTCCATGTGGTCTCTGGCTTCAGTCAGCCTTCTGTGTGAAAGAATGTGCTCGGCAACGATTTAGTTTTTAACAATTAACGTAGTGTTGGGGTTGAGTACGCCAACCTGTACTTGCGTGCATGCGTGCGTGCGTGCGTGCGTGTGTGTGTGTGTGTGTGTGTGTGTACCCTTTTGTGTATGTGTGTGTTATTGTGTGTGTTTGTAGGAGAATGTGAGGGTGTGAGTGTGTGGGTTGGTGAGGTGAGGTGAGGTGTGTGTGTTGGTGAGGTGAGGTGAGGTGTGTGTGTTGGTGAGGTGAGGTGTGTGTGTTCGGTGTGTGTGTGTTGGTGAGGTGAGGTGAGGTGTGTGTGTTGGTGAGGTGAGGTGTGTGTGTTCGGTGTGTGTGTGTTGGTGAGGTGAGGTGAGGCGTGTGTGTTCGTGTGTGTGTCCTGGTCAAATATTTGCCCGCGCTCTCAGGCAGTGGGGGATCAGTGGGGCGTGAAACAAAGACTTCAGATGAGAGAGAGAGAGAGAGAGAGAGAGAGAGAGAGAGAGAGAGAGAGAGAGAGAGAGAGAGAGAGAGAGAGAGAGAGAGAGAGAGAGAGAGAGAGAGAGAGAGAGAGAGAGAGAGAGAGAGAGAGAGAGAGAGGGGGTGAGATAGGGCAGGGCCAGGTTGCAAAGTGTGCGCGTGTGTGTGCAAGCGTGCACCGCGGTCTCTGGTGGGACATGCAGACAGATGATGTATGAGGCCCGCCCCACAACCCCCCCCCCCCCCCCGTGACAAATGGCCCCCCGTGATTAACGAGCGCCCCCCACTCAATATTAATTAGCCGTGTGAACTCCTATGAACCCCTCACACAGGGAGCAGCCAGCCTTTCAACTCCTCGGCTACCCTCCACGTACACACACACACACACACACACACACACACACACACAGCAGCCCCATACACACACAGCCCTAACCCGTGCATGCAGCCCCATACACACACTGGCACGCTCGCGTCATGTACGCACATGCACCATGGCCCGCCCCAGAGAAGGCCTTGAGCATGTCAACAGGAGCGGGGTGGCCGAGGTCCACTCTAGCCTGCTCTACGGTCTGCTAACCTTCACCACTGCTTCTCTGGAGCCCTGTGGAATGAGAACGGGGTTCCTTTTTGGAAAACTCATTGGAGAACTTTGTTAGGCTTAAACCCCAGCTACGGCCCCGTTTATTGTCTTGTTTGTCTTGTTATTGTCTTGTTTGTTGTATACACGTGGCGTTGCCGCTGCCTACACTTGCGTGTGCACGTTGCGTGATCCATGTGTGTGTGTGTGTGTGTTTGGGTTTTGGGGATGGAGGTCCGGCGTAAGCACAGCAGGGATCAGGCTCTGCACCGCTCTCCGCCTGTTAAGTGGTGAGGAAGGAGGGTACTGGTAGAGGAGGAGGAGCAGCAGGGTAGAGGCAGAGGAGGAGGAGGAGCAGGGTAGAGGAGCAGCAGGGTATTGATAGAGGAGCAGCAGGGTACTGGTAGAGGAGCAGCAGGGTATTGATAGAGGAGCAGCAGGGTATTGGTAGAGGAGGAGCAGGGTACTGGTAGAGGAGGAGCAGGGTACTGGTAGAGGAGCAGCAGGGTATTGATAGAGGAGCAGCAGGGTACTGGTAGAGGAGGAGCAGGGTACTGTTAGAGGAGGAGCAGGGTACTGGTAGAGGAGCAGCAGGGTATTGATAGAGGAGCAGCAGGGTACTGGTAGAGGAGGAGCAGGGTACTGGTAGAGGAGGAGCAGGGTAGAGGAAGAGGAGGAGGAGGAGCAGGGTAGAGGAGCAGCAGGGTATTGGTAGAGGAGCAGCAGGGTATTGGTAGAGGAGCAGCAGGGTACTGGTAGAGGAGCAGCAGGGTACTGGTAGAGGAGGAGCAGGGTACTGGTAGAGGAGCAGCAGGGTACTGTAGAGGAGCAGCAGGGTAGAGGAAGAGGAGGAGCAGGGTACTGGTAGAGGAGGAGCAGGGTACTGGTAGAGGAGCAGCAGGGTACTGGTAGAGGAGGAGCAGGGTACTGGTAGAGGAGCAGCAGGGTACTGGTAGAGGAGGAGCAGGGTACTGGTAGAGGAGCAGCAGGGTATTGGTAGAGGAGCAGCAGGGTACTGGTAGAGGAGCAGCAGGGTAGAGGAAGAGGAGGAGCAGGGTACTGGTGGAGGAGGAGCAGGGTACTGGTAGAGGAGCAGCAGGGTACTGGTAGAGGAGGAGCAGGGTACTGGTAGAGGAGCAGCAGGGTACTGGTAGAGGAGGAGCAGGGTTTGACGCCCGGCCTGCCCTGCAGATTAAGCCTCCCAGTTCTCCTGCTGCTAGCGAGCCGTGGCTAACACTAGTGAGCCAGAGGTTTAGGAAGTCCTTCACAAAGCAGCCTAATCTCTCTCCACACACCCCTGTTTACCTAGACATTTCTACCTGAACGGTTCAAGCCGCCCCGCCGTTGAGACGCTGAGCAGGAGGCGGGTTTCATGCTTGGTTTTCTCCTCTTTGGTGATCTCTCTCTCACTCTGTTGTCTTCCCTCTCTCCTCGCTCCTCCCTCAGGCGACGAAGGGGACAACTTCTACGTGATTGACCAGGGAGAAGTGGACGTAAGTGTCGGACACACACACACACACACACACTCTGGACACCACACAGGCACACTGTGGACACCACACACACACACTCTGGAAACCACACACGCACACTGTGGACACCACACACACACACACTCACACTCTGGACACCACACACACACACACACACACACTCACACTCTGGACACCACACACTCCATCCCTCCACTCTCCTTGTCCAATCTCACGTTAAACTCCTTTAGCGTAATAACCCCGGCCCTACTCAGTCCTCAGTCCCAATTCCAAGGGACTGACTGCCTTTGAGTTCACCCCAAGTTGAGGAGAAAGGAAGAGCCGTTGTTTATCTTTGCCCCAGAAAAAAAAAATAAATCCACTTTTGTTCTCAACATCCACTCAGTTCCGAATCCAGATAACAGGGCTCTAGCCACGGATGAGTAGGAAGAGACAAGATCGTCTTCTCTGAGAAAAGCCAGCTGGATGTGGCGGGCACTGTCTCGGTGAACAATACAGGGGCTGTGTGTCGGCCTCTGGGCTGGCCCGCTCCAAGCCCAAAGGTTCCGCTCCGATGGCCATCGGGACCCGGCGCGGCACGGCGCCGCGAAGGCCGTCACAAAGAGAGGGCCTTTTGTCTCAGCCGGTGCCCGCGCAAACCGTCAGGAGTGCAGGGGCCGGGTAAAAGGGGGGCCCCCGGAAGGGAAACAGGAAGGAACCTTATCGGCTTTACAGCGGCGGCGTCCGAGCGTCCGAGACCGGGGGGGGGGGGGGGGGGGGGGGGGGGGGGTAAGCCGAGAGGGGGCGGCTGGTCCGCCGGCCGGGGCGAGTTCGGTCGAGCGTGCCGGAGAGCCCGGTCCGGCCCGACGGAGAGGGGGAGAAGGTGAAATGAAGGGTGTAACATTACTCTGACAACACTCGTTTGAGAGAGGACTCCTGACATCAAACGGCCAAGCCGGGGGGGGGGGGGGGGGGGGCTGGGATGTTTACACAGGGCTGTCCTACGCTCTTCCCCTCCCGGCTATCTCTAGTGCGGATCCCTGCAGGTTTGGGTGTTAAGCAAATGGAAAGGTGCCTGAAACAGTCATACAGTCATACCAAGCCCTCACATGCTGCTAATCTGTCTGTCTGTCAGCGGGCCATGGTCGTCACTCTACGCACCATCTCTACCTCATAGATAACATTGTTTTCGGGGGGGAGGAAGTGTGTAATCATTCTCGTAGAGTAGAGTTCTGAGTCGTGAGTCAACAGTTCTACGTTCATCCTTTGAAAATGATCTTCAGTATTCCGGTCGCTGCCGTATTCCCGGGCTCACGTGGTCAGACGCCACGGCCCTCAAAAGTCGATCTCACTATCGCTTTATTGGAATTAGCCAACGCACAAATGAGCTCTCGCCAAATCCCCCCAGTTCTCTCACTAGCTGCCCTTCTTTCTCTCCTATCCATAATGTCATGGTGGGGGACCCCCCCCGCTGTAAGGGCACCCGGGGCCCAGCGCCACGCCCCTGTGGGCTCCACACCGAGCCTAAGCCCAGACTAACCCCTAACCCCACCGCCTCCATCTGTCTCCCCTATCACCCCTCCCCTCCGCCCCGCCACCGTCAGCTTCCACAGCCCCCGCGGGGGGGTCGGCAGTGCTGGGGGGTTCAAGTGGGGCTAAAGGGTGTCCCTCGTTAGCGCAGGGTGTCAGTCGCCTGGCCCAGAATAAGAATAGGAGACTTCCCCCCCCCCCCCCCCACGGCCGCTGTGAACAGTCCCCTGTAAACACACACACACACACACACACACACATAGAGCCAGACTCTTTAGCATACAGGCTGATAAACACCCCACGCAGCATAATTGCAGACCCAGGAGGCCGAAAACCAAAACTACGCTCACACATAAACACACCGTCAACGCCACCGCCACCCTCCTCGCATTCCAGTAATGGTGGTCGTTTTTTTAACACACACACACACACACACAAACGCATGAATACGCTTTCACTCACACACCCTAGCTGTAGACTAGACGGGCAGGGAGTGTCACCCAGTGAGCAGTGTATCACTAGTGATATCCTCTGACCTAACCTCTGTCTGCACGGCTGCCTCAGTAGAGGTCCCTCTGGTCCAGTGAACTACCAGAGACCCAGCTCACATTAGCCCAGCCCTGCTCACATTAGCCCAGCCCAGGTTAGAGCCCAGCTCAGCTCAGCCCAGGTTAGAGCTCAGCTCAGCCCAGGTTAGAGCCCAGCTCACATTAGCCCAGCCCAGCTCAGCCCAGTTTAGCTCAGCCCAGCTAAGCCCAGTTTAGCCCTGCCCAGCGCAGTTTAGAGCCCAGCTCAGCTCAGCCCAGTTTAGCTCAGTTCAGCCCAGTTTAGAGCCCAGCTCACTGTAGCCCAGCCCAGCCCAGTTTAGAGCCCAGCTCTGCTCAGCCCAGGTTAGAGCCCAGCTCAGCCCAGTTTAGAGCCCAGCTCACCGTAGCCCAGCCCAGCCCAGTTTAGAGCCCGGCTCTGCTCAGCCCAGGTTAGAGCCCAGCTCAGCCCAGTTTAGAGCCCAGCTCACCATAGCCCAGCCCAGTTAAGGGCCCAACTCAGCCTAGGAATGACCTAGTACACCCCCAGGTATGTGGTTTCTCGATAACAACCGCTCCCGACTATCTATTGATCAGAGGGACTGTCTATTGATCAGAGGGACTGTCTATTGATCAGAGGGACTGTCTATTGATCAGAGGGACTATCTATTAATCAGAGGGACTGTCTATTGATCAGAGGGACTATCTATTGATCAGAGGGACTGTCTATTGATCAGAGGGACTGTCTATTGATCAGAGGGACTATCTATTGATCAGAGGGACTGTCTATTGATCAGAGGGACTATCTATTGATCAGAGGGACTGTCTATTGATCAGAGGGACTGTCTATTGATCAGAGGGACTATCTATTGATCAGAGGGACTATCTATTGATCAGAGGGACTGTCTATTGATCAGAGGGACTGTCTATTGATCAGAGGGACTATCTATTGATCAGAGGGACTGTCTATTGATCAGAGGGACTATCTATTGATCAGAGGGACTGTCTATTGATCAGAGGGACTATCTATTGATCAGAGGGACTATCTATTGATCAGAGGGACTATCTATTGATCAGAGGGACTGTCTATTGATCAGAGGGACTATCTATTGATCAGAGGGGCTATCTATTGATCAGAGGGACTATCTATTGATCAGAGGGACTGTCTATTGATCAGAGGGACTGTCTATTGATCAGAGGGACTGTCTATTGATCAGAGGGACTATCTATTGATCAGAGGGACTGTCTATTGATCAGAGGGACTATCTATTGATCAGAGGGACTATCTATTGATCAGAGGGACTGTCTATTGATCAGAGGGACTATCTATTGATCAGAGGGACTGTCTATTGATCCGAGGGACTATCTATTGATCAGAGGGACTGTCTATTGATCAGAGGGCAGCGCTAAATGCAGGGGACGAGCCCTCTCTCTTCTTCCCTCGCTTTCTGTCTCTCCCCCCCCCCCCCCCCCCCCCCCCCTCCCTCCTCCTCTCTTCTTCTCTGGCTTTCCGCCCCCTCTCTCTTTCTCTTTGTCTCTCGGTGTCATTAAGTCAACAAGTGGATAGTGTGTCGACCGGTGAAACCCTACCGCTCCCAGAGGCGGGCTGAAAGAGACCGGATTGTTTGTGTGTCTCGCTGGCCTAAATAGGGTTAGGTGTGTGTGTGTGTGTGTGTGTGTGTGTGTGTGTGTGTGTGTGTGTGTGTGTGTGTGTGTGTGTGTGTGTGTGTGGTCATTCTAAGTCCTTCCTCCTCTTGCCCTCCTCCATCATGTTTCTAATCAAAGGGACCACAGACAGAGAGAGGGAAGAGGAGAGAGAGAGGGAGGGAGGGATGGATGGATGAAGAGATATGAGGGATAGAGAGGGGCTTTTAGAGGGTCCCTCCTAAGGGCTTAGAGGGGATCAAATGCTCAGGAGATAGGAGCCGTCACAGCAAAGCTCCACTACCCCCTGGGTGGACAGGGGGGCGAGAGGGAGATCTGAGGAGGAACAAAAGAAAAGAGGGAGAGAGGGAGATCTAAGGAGGAGAGGAGGTTACACAAAAGGAGAAAAGGAGAGAGGGAGATCTGAGGATAGGGGAGACCAGAGAAGAGAAGGAACTGACCAAAAATATAATAGAGGAGAGCGAAAGAAGATGAGGGAAATGAAGGTGGAGAGGAGAGGAGGGGGCGGACACGCCAGCGGTCAGGTAAGGTGAGGCCCAGGGACAAGAGCTGGGGGGGGGGGGGGGGCCGGACGAGTGGGGCAGAGCCTCATGGACCCAGCCTGTCTGAACCAGCTAGCCCTGCTCTGTCCACCCTCAGCCTGTCTGAACCAGCTAGCCCTGCTCTGTCCACCCTCAGCCTGTCTGAACCAGCTAGCCCTGCTCTGTCCACCCTCAGCCTGTCTGAACCAGCTAGCCCTGCTCTGTCCACCCTCAGCCTGTCTGAACCAGCTAGCCCTGCTCTGTCCACCCTCAGCCTGTCTGAACCAGCTAGCCCTGCTCTGTCCACCCTCAGCCTGTCTGAACCAGCTAGCCCTGCTCTGTCCACCCTCAGCCTGTCTGAACCAGCTAGCCCTGCTCTGTCCACCCTCAGCCTGTCTGAACCAGCTAGCCCTGCTCTGTCCACCCTCAGCCTGTCTGAACCAGCTAGCCCTGCTCTGTCCACCCTCAGCCTGTCTGAACCAGCTAGCCCTGCTCTGTCCACCCTCAGCCTGTCTGAACCAGCTAGCCCTGCTCTGTCCACCCTCAGCATGTCTGAACCAGCTAGCCCTGCTCTGTCCACCCTCAGCCTGTCTGAACCAGCTAGCCCTGCTCTGTCCACCCTCAGCCTGTCTGAACCAGCTAGCCCTGCTCTGTCCACCCTCAGCCTGTCTGAACCAGCTAGCCCTGCTCTGTCCACCCTCAGCCTGTCTGAACCAGCTAGCCCCCTGCTCTGTCCACCCTCAGCCTGTCTGAACCAGCTAGCCCTCCTAGCATTGATCTGACCTAGTCCACATGACGCACTGCTAAACATGACTCAGCTCAATACAGGCACACTGTATGTTTCATGCTAGTTAATCATTAACCTTAATCTTTTTTAATTCATCTATCCTGTACTCATTTTTTATAAACATTTAAATATTTTAATAAACAAAATGTTCAACATTGTAATTAATATTGTCAAGCAGGTGTCTGTTTCTACATCCACAATTTTCAAAAAATCTTTGTGAATCCATCTATCTTGTTTACTAAAATCTCTATTTTAATAAACCAAATATTTCATATGGGAGACATTTTGTCCAGCAGGGGTGTTTGTACTAGCGGTGTATTGGAGAGTCGTTGCTCTGTTTCTCCCTGCAGGTGTATGTGAACGGGGAGTGGGTGACCAGTATTGGAGAAGGGGGCAGCTTTGGGGAGCTGGCCCTCATCTACGGGACCCCCAGAGCAGCCACCGTTAAGGCCAAGACGGACCTCAAACTGTGGGGCATCGACCGGGACAGCTACCGACGCATCCTCATGGTAGACACACACACACACACACACTTTGGTTATATTTTTACTTTGTCCCTGAACAGAACTCTTTTGTACTCTAGCGTGCGTACGCACTCAAACAAACTAACAAATCACCGCCAACCAGTGATGGCTGTCTGGTTGAAACTTTCCCTCTCTTGCTTCCTAAAGAGGGGAGGATAAAGGGAGTTTTAGAGAAATGTGGGGGAGCCGGGAGGGAGGGAGGGAGGGAGGGAGGGAGGGAGGGAGAGAAAGAGGGAGGGAGGGAGGGAGGGAGAGAAAGAGGGAGGGAGAGAAAGAGGGAGGGAGGGAGGGAGGGAGGGAGAGAGGGAGGTAGTGGAGACACTAATGCCTCCCCATACTTCCATGTCCTGGAGCTTATCAGGAGGAATGTCTAAATGTTTAAACTGAGAACACAAGGTGCTCTGCCCCCCCTGTCACACACACACACACACACACACACACGTTGGGTATGGATGACTAATTAATGTGTACATGTGTCGTCCAAATGTGTTACTAAACTGGACCCCTTTAACTCCCCTCGACCATAAGTTAACCTCCAGGCCCTTCCCTGGCTCACCCTCTCAGGAAGCCCTCACCCAGAGGGCCCACTTGGGCTTCAGAGGCCTGAGCCTGGCCTCTCTCTCCCCCTCCAAAGACACACACTTCAGAGGCCTGGGCCTGACCTCTCTCTCCCCCTCCAAAGACACACACTTCTGTCGAGGTCACAGCACGCCCTGGTAACCTTTCTCTAGAAGACTCTCTCTACCTCTCTCTCTCTCTCTACACCTCTCTCTCTCTCTCTCTCCACACCTCTCTCTCTCTGTCTCTCTCTCCACACCTCTCTCTCTCTCTCTCTGTCTCTCTCTCCACACCTCTCTCTCTCTCTCTACACCTCTCTCTCTCTCTGTCTGTCTGTCTGTCTGTCTCTCTCTCTCTCTGTCTCTCTCTGTCTCTCTCTCTCTCTCTCTCTCTCTCTCTCTCTCTCATCCCTCCGCTCTCTGGAGCAGCAGCCAGAGAGAGAGTGGAAAGCAGTGCTCAATTACGTAGACCTGCAGTTAATTACCGCCGTCAAATGATTTGTAAAGCTGTTTTTAGAAAGTGTGTGGTATTCTGGCAGCCGAGCAGGCCAAGACAGCGAGGGCTACGCTGTGTAGGCGCGTGTGTGTGTGTGTGTGTGTGTGTGTGTGTGTGTGTGTGTGTGTGTGTGTGTGTGTGTGTGTGTTCCCCCTGTAAAACGCTCCTGATTGCCTGCGCCTGTAGCTGGTTAGTCAGTAGCTGGGAGGGCTGGCGTTGCCATGGTATTATCCGCTCCTACCTCCACTTTAATTGTTTCCCAACCCCCCCCCCCCCCCCTCCTCCAAACCCACCACGTTGGTCCCTGTCTGTCCCATGGGCCGCTTGTAATACAAGACTACACCTGAACATGCAGTCCCCAACGCTCAGGGACAGTCCACAACGTTGAGTAAGCAGAGGCAGGAAGTCAACAGGAAGAAGACACCAACGTCAAACCGGAGGGGGGGCTCAATGAAGACTACATGGCGTCAGCTAAGCGGACGGCATTACCAACTCCTCCTCCTCCTCCTCCTTCTCCTCCACCTCCTCCTCCTCCTCCTCCTCAGCCAGACCAGTCATGTAAAGCTCCTCTACTCCCAGCCTCCTCCTGCTACGCCTCCTCCCCACAGCCCCGTACGATGCCTGGGTTGTTGCGTCCCGGGAACGCCTGTGGAGCCCCGACAGGCCCTGGCAGGAGTCTCTGTGAGCACTGCCCCGCCACAGGGCAGGGGACAAAGGAACGCTCCGCACGGACAAAAGGAAAAGGCTGAGAGAGGGAAGAGAGACAGGCAGAGGGAGGTTAGCTGTTTGATGTTTGGAGAGAGGGAAGAGTTGGAGGTTTGTGTGTGTGTGTGTGTGTGTGTGTGTGTGTGTGTGTGTGTGTGTGTGTGTGTGTGTGTGTGTGTGTGTGTGTGTGTGTGGTAATGGGCTGGTGGATCCCCTACAGCTGGAGAGAGAACAGACCTGTCCCTAATGGGGGCTGCAGGGTCTTCATATGAGCAGGGCCACCTGACGGATAGGCCTCCCTGGGGAGGTTAATGGGGGCTCCGGGTGGGTGGGTGAATGGGGTGTGTGTGTGTGTGTGTGTGTTTTGGGTAGGTGGGGGTGTAGGTGTGTGTAGGGGTGGTTTCTCTTCACGACCACCCACTGTGTCTTCGGCACGCTCTACCGAGACGGAGCGCCGAGCAGAGAAGAAGAAGACCAAACGGATGGGAGACGAAGGAGGAGCCACTCGGAGAGACCAACAGGGAGGAGAGACCAACAGGGAGGAGAGGAAGGAGGAGCCACCGGAGAGACCAACAGGGAGGAGATACCAGCAGGAAGGAGAGACCAACAGGGATGAGAGGAAGGAGGAGCCACCCGGAGAGACCAACAGGGATGAGAGGAAGGAGGGGCCACACGGAGAGACCAACAGGGAGGAGATGAAGGTGGAGCCACCCGGAGAGACCAACAGAGAGGGGAGACCAACAGGGAGGAGAGGAAGGAGGAGCCACACGGAGAGACCAACAGGGAGGAGAGACCGCTCTGGAAGACGGGAGAGTGAGGGGCCCTACCGGTAGCATC
>CM030183.1:17689617-17714617 GCA_017639675.1 Aplochiton taeniatus
GCTCTCCTCCCCTCTCCCTCTCCTTTCATTCCTCCCACTCTCTCCTACCCTGCACTGTAAAAGATGGTGGTAAGCGTCTAGTTAGGAGAAAGTCACCCCACCCCTCGTAGATCATGGGATATGTTTTATTATATTGATAATCATATTCTTTAGACTGGGGATTGAAGGCACCAGACTAAATGTGAGCACAGGTAGGATCCTAGAGTTGCGTTTCCCCCCCTAACGTATAGTCCCAGGAACTACATCTGGAAGGAACTTAAAAGGTTCCTTCATTGTTAACTACGTTTCCACTGCAGGAACTTTCGCCAGAACATTGGGCCAATGAGTCCGCTGATGGTGTACCGTGCAATAGGCCTAGGTGTCTGTGTGATGAAGCAGCAACCCTAAACATGGAGGAGATTGAAGACGTGATGCCTATTTACTGCCATCTCTTGACTTGACTTCTTTGTCTACGGGGCCCTGCCGTCCGCCGTGGGGGCCAGGGCTCATGAAGTCCCTCAACACCGCTCTAGCCTGCTTGTAAAGCTGAGAGTCCCCTTTCTCACGATGGCTGGGGGAAGTTCCTGCGGTGGAAATGTGGCCTGTGTAAAGCCATCGTGGCCCCCCCTGGAGCCTGACGACCCAAACAGGGCCCCTAGCCCCCCCCCCAGAGACAAGACGCCCCGGGGGCCGAGAGAGAGCCCCAGTCAGACAGGTCGCCCCCCAGCGTCTCTTGGGGGGTGTCCTAGGGTCCGCCCCCCCCCCCCCCCCCCCCCCCCCCCCCCCCGGGCAGGCCCTTGTCAGCAGCCAGGAAGTGTGAACCTCCTGACCGTCCCACTCGGTCCGGGGGTCCAGGGGTCCAGAGGTCCATGGCGTGACTCAGTCCTCTCTCCCTCTCTCAGTCCTCTCTCCCTCTCTCTCTCTCTCTCTCTCTCTCTCTCTCTCCCTCTCTCAGTCCTCTCTCCCTCTCTCTCTCTCTCTCCCTCTCTCAGTCCTCTCTCCTTCTCTCAGTCCTCTCTCCCTCGCCTTTCCTCCTTTCTTTTTTCAGCTCAGAACCATCCTCCATTTTCTTTTTCCATTGCTCTCTCCCTCCCCTCTCTCTCTATCGTAATCTCTCTCCCTCCCTCTCTCTCTCTCTCTCTCTCTCTCTCGGCGACAGACCAGGCAGCGGGCCCTGACTTTCCCAGAGCGGGCCGGTCGGCGGAGGAATGCGGGCCGCCGACTTTCACACGGGGTCAGGAGAGAGAGCCAGCCTCCTGGGAGCGCCAGAGGGAGAGGGAGGGAGGGAGCGAGGGATGAGCCGAGGAGGGGAACGGAGAAAGGGAAGGGGGGGCCAAGCGCTCCACGGTTACGTCTTGACACGTTTCCCCTCCCTCCCTCCCTCCCTCCCTCCCTCTCTTTCTGGCCACACGCACCTGTGTTGTTTTCTCTCCCCAGTGCATAGGTGGCCCCTGACATCTCAGTCCTTTGTCCCCCTCCGTTGTTCCCTCCCTTTCCCTGTTCAGTCTCCCTGCGGTTCCGGAGCGCCAGCCCCCCCAATCAGCATCGGCACACAGGGCAGAGGGAGGGAGGGAGGGGGGGGAGGGGGGGACGACGACAAAGGGAAGGGGTAAAGACAACCCTCTCTGTCTGTGGCAGAGGGGGGGGGGGCCATTGAAAAGTGCCATGTTTGTGTTTCTCCTCCCTGGGCGATGCGTGCTGACAAGCCTTCACAGAGCCGGCCAGGCCGGCCTCCGCTGGGCCCTGGTATGACTGCACATTTAGGAGGGGGGTCAGAGCTACACCCCCCAGCCCATTCAGAGGGCCTGGGCCCTGGTATGACTGCACATTTAGGAGGGGGCCAGAGCTACACCCCCCAGCCCATTCAGAGGGTCTGGGCCCTGGTATGACTGCACATTTAGGAGGGGGCCAGAGCTACACCCCCCAGCCCATTCAGAGGGTCTGGGCCCTGGTATGACTGCACATTTAGGAGGGGGCCAGAGCTACACCCCCCAGCCCATTCAGAGGGCCTGGGCCCTGGTATGACTGCACATTTAGGAGGGGGCCAGAGCTACACCCCCCAGCCCATTCAGAGGGTCTGGGCCCTGGTATGACTGCACATTTAGGAGGGGGCCAGAGCTTCTATTGATCTGGGACCAGCCCCTCATGTCTTCAGAGGAACTCCCAGAGGGGCGGAGGGGGGGCAGCACGGCGCTGTATGGATTATGCCGTGATATTGACATATTGATCACTTCACTTCCTTCCACTCCCTCCCCCCTCTCGCAAAGGGTGTGTGTGTGTGTGTGTGTGTGTGTGTGTGTGTGTGTGTGTGTGTGTGTGTGTGTGTTTTATCACTGGTGACCTCCGACCTCACACACTTCAGTGACCTCCTGGCTCCCCGAGGGCTCACCTAGCAGGAAATCCTGTCTGGATCCGCTCCTTAGTTTACCGCAGACCCTGTGGACGGTAATGTCCTTTTCCTTATGGAAGTTGGGCTCGGAGTGCGCTGAGCGGAGATCAATGGACCCCCCCCCCCAGTAGACACAAAGCTGCTGGTTTCCATTACAGCAGGTTACTGGACTGGTTTCCAAAGCAGCAGCTTACTGGTTCCTAACTGGAGCTGCTTTGAACTGGTTTCCATAGCTGCAGCTTACTGGACTGGTTTCCATAGCAGCAGCTTACTGGTTCCTAACTGGAGCTGCTTTGAACTGGTTTCCATAGCTGCAGCTTACTGGTTCCTTACTGGGGCGCTGTGGACTGGTTTCCATAGCAGCAGCTTACTGGTTCCTTACTGGGGCGCTGTGGACTCGTTTCCATAGCAGCAGCTTACTGGTTCCTTACTGGGGCGCTGTGGACTGGTTTCCATAGCAGCAGCTTACTGGTTCCTTACTGGGGCGCTGTGGACTGGTTTCCATAGCAGCAGCTTACTGGTTCCTTACTGGGGCGCTGTGGACTGGTTTCCATAGCAGCAGCTTACTGGTTCCTTACTGGGGCGCTGTGGACGCTCTGAAGGGGAAAGCTCTTTGTCTGACCAGGCGGAAAGCCTATTGTCCTCTTAATGTGTTCAGTAAGTGATCTGTGTGTGTGTGTGTGTGTGTGTGTGTGTGTGTGTGTGTGTGTGTGTGTGTGTGTGTGTGTGTGTGTGTGTGTGTGTGTGTGTGTGCTTGCGCGTGCATGCATGAGCCACTGCAGACTAGCGGTACTGGGTGGCCTCATTGTGAACAGACCAGAGTATCAACTTTCTCTCTCTCTCTCTCTCTGTCTCTCTCTCTCTCTCTCTCTCTCTCTCTCTCTCTCTCTCTCTCTCGCTCCCACCCATTGTCCCCCCCCCCCCCCCCCCCCCCACCCAAGCTGCCTCTTTCTGACAGGTCAGCCCTGTTGTGACCTGCTACGCGTGTGTGGTATGCGTGTGTGTTTTATGTGTTTTAGGTTGTGCGTGTGTGTGTGTGTGTGTGCCAGCGCTATCTGCCTGGTGATCTCCACCACAGTTTATTTTTAGTAGATTGATGGATGTCATCCTCTGGTGAGTTCTCAGGTGGGCTGCTGCTTCAATCCCCTCTCCCTCCCTCCCTCTCTCTCTCTCTCTTTCTTTCTTTCTTTCTATCTCACTCTTTTTTTCTCCATTCTCTTCTTTTTTTTCTCTGCCAAAGCCGCCCTTCTTGTGTCTGTGCATAGCCATAATAACGTTACCTTGAGAAGCCAGTGCCCTACGCTTCTACTTCTGCCAGTGGACAAATTGAGACTGTGGCTCCTCCAAGCCCTCCTCCACTCACTGTCTCCACAGCTAGGCTGAGGGAGGAAGGGAGAGAGGGAGGGGATGGGAGAGGAGGGAGGGAGGGAGGGATGGTGAGAGGGAGGGAGGGAGGGAGGGAGGGAGGTTTAGAGGGATGGGGAAGGGGAGAGAGAGTGGGAGGGAGGGTTATAGGGATTGGGAGAGAGGGAGAGAGGGGAAGGGGGAGAGAGAGGAAGGGAGAGAGAAAGGGGGGAGGCTGGGAATGGAGGGGCCATTGTGGCAGGGTGCCCATCGCTCCTGGCACCCTCTTCAGCTGGGTGGGGGTGTGGAAGACAGAGAGGGGGAGGTTGAAAGAAAATAGTTTGCAAACAGTTTCTTTATGAATCCTTGCGTGTCTGCGGATTGTGTGTGTTTCAGCTTGTGTTGGAGCACAGAATGTGTGTGTGTGTTTGTTGTATTTGTTTATTGTGTGTGTGTGTGTGTGTGTGTGTGTGTGGGAGGGAGGGAGAGAGTTGTTGCTGCTTGTGTGTGTGTGTGTGTGTGTGTGTGTGTGTGTGTGTGTGTGTGTGTGTGTGTGTGTGTGTGTGTGTGTGTGTGTGTGTGTGTTTCCCACAGCCACAGTAGATGCAGGGTCTTGCCACCGCTCAAGCTTTTTCTAATGTGACTAATTTCCAACTGCCAACTGCAGGGTCCGCCCGATGATGTCATGAAGCCCCCGAGACCGGGGTCTTGGACCCAACTCTGCCCCCTGGGCCCGGGCCGACATGGAACTCTCCTCGCCCTCCTCCTCCTCCCCCTCCTCCTCCTCCTCCTCCTCCTCCTCCTCCTCCTCCATCTCCTCCTCCGCCTCCTCCTCCACCCCTCACGCCCAAACTACGTTCCCCTGTATGGGACGCATAGTCTGTTACCAACCATGGTACTTATGTGGTTGGGGTAGAGTGTGTATGGTGTTTCAACACACACACACACACACACACACACACACACACACACAGTGTCCTGGTCCACCTCTCTGGCTGGCGGGGTTAATAATTCTGAATATGAATATAATGAGTCTTAATGAGGAGTCTTAACCAGCACTCACCAGTCTGACACAAAGGTGTGCTTGTGTGTCTGGGCCCCTAAGATGTGAGTGTGTGACTCACTCAGCGTGTGAACTGTGTAGTCAGCCTACGAGGAAGGGGCAGTGTGTGTGTGTGTGTGTGTGTGTGTGTGTGTGTGTGTGTGTGTGTGTGTGTGGACCAGCTGGTAAGTTTTCTATGTGACTCTACCTGCTAGCTATTAGCCCTCATGGATGTCACGGCCCTCTCTGGCACCACAGCAATCCACACAAAGCCTACTGTAGTTATTCCTGTAGGTGGCCTCACACACACACACACAATCCACACAAAGCCTACTGTAGTTATTCCTGTAGGTGGCCTCACACACACACACACACACACACTTGTTCTTTCAGCCTGTAGCCAAATGCACATTTTTGGCACGCACATGCTCAAGTTTTGATTTTGATGTTGAAAAAGCAGTGATACCCATCCGCACAAGAATCTCTCTCTCTCTCTCTCACACACACACACACACACACACACACACACACACACACAGCTGTCGTACATGACGGTAAAGCTGCTGTGCGGATTGAAAGCTAATGCATCAGTTGTTCCATCGCGTTGTTTTTCCCAGTCTCTGTCTCTCTCTCTCTCTCTCTCTCACACACACAGACACACACACACACACACACACTGCGAGGGTAGTCGGAGAATGTGCGTGATCCTGGCTGGTCACAGAGTTCAGCCAGGCCGTCCAGCAGTCATCAGCTGTCTCTGCTGTCGGGGTTGCGTACCCTCCTCGCTCTCCTCCTCCTTCAGTTCCTCGCTCTCCTCCTCCTTCAGTTCCTCCCTCTCCTCCTCCTTCAGTTCCTCCCTCTCCTCCTCCTGCAGTACCTCCCTCCGCTCCTCCTGCAGTACCTCCCTCTCCTCCTCCTGCAGCACAGTGTGTGTGTGTGTGTGTGTGTGTGTATGCGTGTGTGTGTGTGTGTGTGTTACCCCTGCCCCAGGGAGGACTGTGTGTAGAGGACTGACTTCAGGGGGATTGCATTGTGTGTGTGTGTGTGTGTGTGTGTGTGTGTGTGTGTGTGTGTAGAGGTATAACGTCAGAACATCCACCTCTGTCTGCCTGTGTTGCATGTCTGTCTGTATATATCTCTGGATGTGTGTGTGAGTGCGTGTGTGTGTGAGCGCGTGCTTGTGCACGCCTGCGTGTGTGTGTGTGTGTCCCTCAGAGCAGGTGTCCCACATGAGAGTCCTCTCTAAATCCCGTGCACCTGCGTGCTTATAAAGAGAAGAATGTCTCTCCCACTAATCCTGCTGATGATTTTCAGGCCCGGCCAAAGAACGCCCCCTCTCTCTTTCTCTCTCTTTCTCTCTAACCCCACTCTCTCTTTCTTTCTCTCTCTCTCTCTCTCTAACCACACTGTTTCTTTCTCTCTCTCTCTAACCCCACTCTCTCTTTCTCTCTCTTTCTCTCTAACCCCACTCTCTCTTTCTCTCTCTCTCTCTAACCACACTCTTTCTTTCTCTCTCTTTCTTTCTCTCTCTCTCTAACTTTCTCCTTCTCCGTTCTCACCCTTTTTGTGTCGGCTCGTCCCACTCTTGCTTGCACCCCTCTTTGATTTCTCCTTCCCGCTCTCTAACGACTCTCTCTCTCTCTCTCTCTCTCTCTCTCTTTTTGTTCCCTCCATCCTCCCCCTCCCCAGGGTACAGCGTCCGTCCTCCAGCGCCGGTCGGACAACGAGGAGTATGTGGAGGTGGGCCGCCTGGGACCCTCTGACTACTTTGGTGAGCGGCCACCTCCGCCCTCCATCTTGGAGGGACACAGAAAGACCGGCCCACTTTTTCCTAGATATAGACCCTGATAGATCACCCATGTACACTGGAGGCCCTAGAAGTAGACCCTGGTAGATCCCACTCACATACACTGGAGGCCCTAGAAATAGACCCTGATAGATCACCCATGTACACTGGAGGCCCTAGAAATAGACCCTGGTAGATCCCACTCACATACACTGGAGGCCCTAGAAATAGACCCTGATAGATCACCCATGTACACTGGAGGCCCTAGAAATAGACCCTGGTAGATCCCACTCACGCACACTGGAGGCCCTAGAAATAGACCCTGATAGATCACCCATGTACACTGGAGGCCCTAGAAATAGACCCTGGTAGATCCCACTCACGTACACTGGAGGCCCTAGAAATAGACCCTGATAGATCACCCATGTACACTGGAGGCCCTAGAAATAGACCCTGGTAGATCCCACTCACATACACTGGAGGCCCTAGAAATAGACCCTGATAGATCACCCATGTACACTGGAGGCCCTAGAAATAGACCCTGGTAGATCCCACTCACGCACACTGGAGGCCCTAGAAATAGACCCTGATAGATCACCCATGTACACTGGAGGCCCTAGAAATAGACCCTGGTAGATCCCACTCACGTACACTGGAGGCCCTAGAAATAGACCCTGATAGATCACCCATGTACACTGGAGGCCCTAGAAATAGACCCTGGTAGATCCCACTCACGTACACTGGAGGCCCTAGAAATAGACCCTGGTAGATCCCACCCATGTACACTGGAGGCCCTAGAAATAGACCCTGGTAGATTCTAGATGGCCTAATTTATGGAGACTGAATGGGTGGACAGTCTTGGGTCTTTGGTTTTGGTCGAACAAGAAACGTGGTAATTGACTCTCTCTTATTTCTCTCTCTCTCTCTCTCTCTCTCTCTCTCTCTCTCTCTCTCTCTCTCTCTCTCTCTCTCTCTCTCTCTCTCTCTCTCTCTCTGTCTGTACTCTGCTGTTTCTCGGTCTCTACAGGTGAGATAGCCCTGCTGTTGAACCGGCCGCGAGCGGCCACCGTGGTCGCCCGGGGGCCCCTGAAGTGTGTGAAGCTGGACCGGCCCCGCTTCGAGCGCGTGCTAGGGCCCTGCTCCGAGATCCTGAAGAGGAACATCCAGAGATACAACAGCTTCATCTCCCTGACCGTGTGACCAGCCGAGGCCGGGGGGGCCGCGAGTGTGGCTAGCGACGGCGGCGGCGTGAGGGCTGTGGGGCTGGGGGCCGGCCAGGGAGCTTTACAACCACAACAGGGCGCTTGCTTCTTGCCTTTTGTTAATTTCTGTTGCCCCTTCTTTTATCGCTCTCGTGCACTTTGACCTGTGCTGTTACGTAGCTTTGGGCGGGGGGGTGGGGGGGGTGGGGGGGGGCTGACGGGGGCTGGTGAGAACATGAGTGGTACGTGTTGACCGTGTGGGGTGCATGCTTTGGGAATGGAACAGAACGACGGAGGCCTGGGTGTTTTTCTGCGTCCGTCAGGGGCTTTGGGGGGGTGGGGGGGGGGGTAGAGAGGGTCGCAGGAGGAGCCCACGGTTACTTTGTTCTGTTTTCGTTTTCGTGCGCTACCTGTAGTTCGCCTTTTTTGCTCTTGGGTCCGGTGGCGCGGCGCGTGGTGCCATGTCCAAATCAAACCCACCGCTCGACGGCACGGCCCGTTCCTTATCCAGAACCTAGAGGTAGATTTAGGAAAATACAACACTGTTTATTCTTGGCTGTTTCATTCGATGACTATGGTTTTTTTTTTAGGTGTTCTTTTATCGATGGTACAAGTGTCAAACGTGGAGTTCACTCGACCTGTGAGCCTATTCGGCTGAGGGATTTACTTATTTTAATATCGGAAGTGGCGTGCGACATTTATTCCGAAAAGATTCCCTCGATCTGTTTCCCCGCTGGTTGAGTCGAATTGCCGAGACGTTCTTTGTCAAAGGAGCAATAGTGTTAGCAGCTCACTAGGTTCACACACACACACACACAAAGTTGCACAAATTAATAGACAGATAGTACACACACACACACACACACACTCTCTCAGGACTATTTGAATGCCCCACCCATTAAAACGTGTGGCTAGATGCTTTCTGAGCTGATTATGGTCTGTGTTTGATAGTCCAGTAGGTGTGATCGTTTTATCTTCTGAATCACTTTAACCCTACCCTGGCTAATGTTTTGTGCACATGTTTTCAGTTGTTTTTAAGACATCTAAATGTTCTAAACGTACAAAACAAGTCCTGAGAAAGAGGAAATATATATCGTCTCTTTCTGAATCACAGATCTGTTATCCTCTATTTTCCAAGTTGCACAATGTCACCCCTCCGACAAAATGTAAAAACAGCACGTTCGTTGACATCTTTCTGTATCTCTCTTTCTCTCTTTCTCTCTTTCTCTCTTTCTCTCTTTCTCTCTTTCCTATCGTCCTGTCTTGAGCCAATAAAGATGAGCTTCTGAACACCGTTTGCCTCTGGTTGTTTCTTTGCATCCTAACTCTTCATCACCTGATTCTCTTGAGTTTCAGCAAAGTGTTCTCTCCCTTTGGTCCTTCTCACGTTCTTCCTCTTCTGAGGGAACCACTCTCTTCTCTGTTGTCTCGCTCACTCCTCCTCCCTCTCTCCTCCCTCCTCCCTCTCCCTCTCTCCTCCCTCCTCCCTCTCTCTCCTCCCTCCTCCCTCTCTCTTTCTCCTCTCTCCTCCCTCCTCCCTCTCTCCTCCCTCCTCCCGCTCTCCTCTCTCCTCCCTCTCTCTCCGCCCTCCTCCCTCTCTCTCTCCTCCCTCTCTCTCTCTCTTCCCTCTCTCTCTCTCCTCTCTCTCTCCTCTCTCCTCTCTCCTCCCTCCTCCCTCTCTCTCTCTCCTCTCTCCTCCCTCCTCCCTCTGGCCATGCCTTCTCCCTCCCCACTACCGTAGCCCCTTCCCTTTTTCTTTTCCCTCTCCCCTTCTCCCCCTCTTCCCCTCTCCCCCTCTCTGTGCCACCCTTCCTTCTCGGCCGTTCTTTCCTTCTCTCTTTGGCTCCTGCCCCCCCCCCCCTCTCCTCTGTAGGCCAGGTGTCAGGACACCATCAGCCCCTGTCAGATGGAGGCTTGGAGCCCAGGGTTTTCTACCAGCTAGTTTACACTCTGCAAAGCTCTGGCTCTGACACATTCCTCCTCATCTTAAAGCCTGCTAAATCAACTCTGGAATGCCCCCCCCCCCCCACTCACCTCCTCAACGCCGCTTTGTCCCAACACCAAGCCCCCCCGACGCATATTGGCACACACGCAAGTTCACACACACGCTTCACCATGGGTACTGTGCAGGCGCTCACTCCCTAACACACACACTAACACCTGCTAGTGGTGAGGAAGCTAGACTGCTGTCAGGACCTCTGGACTCTGTTTGGCTCTCAACATCCAGAACCCTGGCCCTCACCCTCAAATTAACCCTCACATTAACACTAACCCTCACCCTTACCCTCACCCTAAGACACAGGTTAGGTAACCCTCTCCCTCACACTAACCCTCACCCTAAGACACAGGTTAGGTAACCCTCTCCCTCACCCTAACCCACAGGTTAGCTAACCCTAGCCCTCACCCTAACCCACAGGTTAGCTAACCCTAGCCCTCGCCCTAACCCACGCGTTGGTAAAACAACACTCCATTTCGGGCCTTAATGCTCGTCCTCCAGCTCAAAGTAAAAGAAAGGGACCCCCAAACTATGACCTTCTGTTCTCCAAAAAGGCCTGACTGATGCTGGCACCCAGCCCACCCATTGGTCTGGACCCAAGCTGGGTCACCTGAACTGGGGAAGAACCCTCCATGGGGGTGTGACGGCAACAGTAACCCCCCCCCCCTGTACAGGTACTGACTGGACTGTCTGTGCTGGGCGAGGCTTCCTCGGTGGGCCTCAAGTCGAGAGGGTCCGCAGTTGGCACTGTCCTGTGCCAAGTCCTGATCAAGAGAACACAGCACCTCGCCCTGTGCCACGCACACACACACACGCACACATTGGTCTTTTGAGGTGGCACCTCTGCATACAGGTAACAGAAACATGGCTGGCATTGGAATGTGAGGCTCCATTAAGCCGCTTCCTGGTTCAATAAGGGTCTGTACCTCGAGTTATGACCAGTAAATATAAAGGCTTATGGCAGTGTAGATACACATATATATATATATAAAGGTATCGATGTAAGACTTTGATTCATCTGAGAGAATCTATTAATTTAATAGTTTAAATTAATGTAGACCTTGGTTTTAAACCACGAGAAAGCTGCTACAAAATATGTTTACAGACAGCCATGTTTGTAGGCCAGCTAAGGCCAATAGCTAAGGTCCACAAATGAAGCATCTTCTGACCTTCTGCTGGACCTGGCTTCCTCCTGCTTACCCGTTCTGGCTTTGGTCGAACAAGAAACGTTGTAATTGACTCTCATCTCTGTCTTTCTCTCTCTCTCTCTCTCTCTCTCTCTCTTATTTCTCTCTCTCTCTCTCTCTCTCACTCACTCACTCACTCACTCACTCACTCACTCACTCACTTTCTCTCTCTCTCTGCTTGCTCTTGTGCCAGGCTTCCCCTCTCTCTCCCTCTCACTTTTGATCTCTTTAACCTCATTCACCCGTTTAATTGATTCTATTCATCTGTTTCTAGCCTGCACCCTAATTCTCCCTTTGCGTTTCGACCCCACTCTCCTCCCTCCTCTCCCCTCTCCTCCTCCTTCCTTTTTCTCTTGTCCGTCTACATTCCTTATATATATATTTTTGGGCTCTTTTTCACTCCTTTCTCCAGCTCTTCCTTAGCCCTCTTTCCCTCTTTACCGCTCCGCTTCTCATTCCCTTTTGCCCTTCTTCCAGCTCTCCCTCTTTCCTTCGTCCACGGCCCCAGACAGCCCTCTTTCCTGGCTGGTGCTCGTGGAAGGGCCAGGCTCTGGTCAGGGAGCTCTGGAGGGTTGTCTTCGCTGTGGCTGCTGCTGCCCCAGCCTGCCCCAGGTGGCTGCCATTCCCACGCTGAGGCATCTTTGTGCCTCTGAAAGGAAGCGACACGGCCCCCGGCCGCCCTGGCACTTGTGGGGCCAAACAAACAAGTGACTGAGCTCTCGTCTGAGGAGGAGGAGGAGGAGGAGGAGGAGGAGGAGAGGATGTGAGAGGAGGAAACGGAATGGAGAATGAGCAAATATCTCATGAGCTCTTGGATTTGTAGTATGAGAAGAATGTTGAACATAGGTCGCGGGGTTGTGTCCCACTAAGCAGGGACGACTTTATTCTGTTCCCAGGTCTGAGGCGATTCAGCTCAGTTTGCAGACGAAGGGGGGGGGGGGGTAAATCTTGCCCCCTTGTTTGTGGGATAACCCGTTTAAATGCATCCTGCAACGTTTTATGGAACGCTCCCCGAAACTTTACAAGATAAGAAGGCTGGGAGAATTATGTGGTATGTGCCTGTGTCTGTCTGTGTGTGTGTGTGTGTGTGGGGGGGGGGGGGGGGGGGAGGGGGTTGCATGGCTGTTTGCTGCATCTCTCAAGCAGACACAGGCGACGATGGTCTCGTGAGAAGATGTTTTATTTGCTGCACTTTCAGTTCTGGCAGACTGAACACAGCCCCCAGGCTTATGACCCTAAACAACTCTCTCTCTCTCTCTCTCTCTCTCTCTCTCTCTCCCCCCCCCCCCCCCCCCCCCCCCCCCCCATCTCTCCTGTTCTTTTGTCCTCGGTGCTCACCTCCTGCTCTCTATTCCCATAGCAGTCATCAGTGCGCCCCAGTGGCCCCTTGTCTCAAAGATCCAAGCTAATTAAAATGCCTGCCAGCAGATTCACCCCCACATACTCAGGCGAGTGGGGGGGGGGGGGGAGGTGATGGTAGGGGACTTGGGGGTAGGACCTCCATTGATTCCCCCGACCTGATCCCTCCTCCAGCCATTGGTGATAAATTAACCCCTAACAGCCTGCGCTAATGATGGGCTCTTTGATAAGCCTGTCTGGATGGACAGATTGGGAGACCCAGGCCAGAGCTAAGCTGGACCTCATCCTATCTCCGCCCGGTCCCCGCCGCTCTGTAGCTCTGGTCCTGACCCGCCGGGGTCAGAGGTCAACACCCAGCCGGGGTCACAGGTGAGTGAGCAGCAGAGAGGCTGATGGGATTGGGAAGAGGTTAAGGATGGGGAGAAAGAGAGAGAGGGTGGGGGGGTGGGGGGGGGGGGGCTGAATAGTGGGTCAGGAGATCAACACAAGGCTCTTTGCAAAACCTCCCATCAAAAGATTGTTCACACCGCCCACAGTGAGTATGGGGGGTGGAGTTTTCAGTGTGTAGAGCTAGGTGGGAGACAAATAGTCTTCATAAAGCTGTGTTCTTCATTGTTGTCCATCCAATTGGATGATTTGACGGGGTGGAGAGAGAGAAGCGTGAGTCTAAAGGGTGTGCCTTTAGAAAGGAACTTCATTTGCGCGGGGAAACCTCTAGCGCCGTCCGGCCGTTTAAGTTGCACGCCCTTCCACATCCCCGATCGGGCACACATCTGATGTCTATGCTGCCAGAGGAAAACGTCAGGAAAGAAAGGGACACACACACACACACACACAGACACACGCACACAGAAACACACACATAATCTGCTTGTTTTTCCACCTCTCTTTCCCAAGCTTGTCATGATTCCCCATTTCCTGCCCGACAACAAGTAAATAATCCACATGTATCCACGTAGTGACACTGGGCCTGGAGGCCCCCCCACCCCCCCTCTGAGCCCCCCCCCCCCCCCCCCTCTGACGCTGGATCCTCCTCGAACGACGGCTAGAAAAAACAGCCACGCTAGAGAAACGGCAGAAAGGGCTTGAGTGAGAGGTTTGCCTTTCTGGCGTGACTCCGCCGTCTCCCACTCACGTTGGGGGGGGGGGGGGGGCAGCTCCTCACAATCCCTTTCCTCTGTTCCAACTGCCTCTCTCGGCCTCCGCGAGGAAGGACGGCGGGCAATCGTCTCGGTTGTTCTTTGAGGCCCGGGCCTCCCACTCTCCGGGGAGCGGACAGGATCGTAAAAGTCATCAAACTCCCGCTTAATCACATCAAGGGGAGGAGGCCGAGGAAGGAAAGAGAAAGGGAAAGAGAGAGTCCCAGTTGAGCCGTTACGGAAATGCGTCTCAAGGGTGCTTTCAAAACGGAAGCTATCTGGAGTTCACACTCTCTCTCTTTCTCGGGAGGTGAATGCTCCTAGTCTGAGTCCCCACGGCGTTCCTCATAGCCACATCCATGACGCTGGATCTCAGCGTGGAAGTCCAGCCCGGGGCCTCTCAGGAAAAGCCCGGCTTAGATAGACTTTGTGCCATGACATGTCTGGTTCTGATTTTCTATTAGACAGCAGGGCTGCCTGCTGCAACTAACCTATTTCAGCCACCGTTCCCAAGCTGGTTGGTGTGAAAAAAAACAAAAAACGTTTAGCACTTTTCAGAACAAACGTTAAAACGGGGAAAGGCTGATGGGTGCAGGCGTGACACGTCACATGACAGAGGGGCAGTCAGCTGCACCCTGATCCTCAGCCCACCCTGGACTACCCCCAACCACTGGGACCCCCCGGGAGGGGGGGGGGGGGGGGGGGGGTTAGTACCCCCTCATTCCACCTTCAAACCTGGAGGAATGTGAGCCTTGGAGTGCGAGCTGTAACCAGAGAGCCCACTCTCCCTCTCTCTAAGCCCATAATGTCACTTCCTGTTAGTAATCAGTGTGTTTGGATATCTTCTGCCACGGGGTTGTGACACTTCATCTGCTGTTTAATGGCCCAGGGGAGAGGCAGGGGGGAGGAGGGGGGGAGGGGGGAGAGCCAGTAATGTTTTGGCTCTGGCTGGATCACCGTGATACATGAGAGATCCCTGCCAACCATATGATTAGCCCTGCGGGGGGGTTCCTATTGTTGCCAGTAGGTGGTCACGGTAACAGTGTTAGCAGGGTTCACTACTGTTGCACCTTTGCCCACATGCCCTTTAATCTGTGGATACTTCGGAACGCCAATATCAGAGGATAACAGTCAGCAGATACCAATTCCAATTGAAACCAGGAGGTGATAGGTTTCTTTATGTCCCCCCCCCCTCCCCCCTCCCTCTCAGCCTCCCCCCTCCCTCTCAGCCTCCCCCCTTCTTTCTCTGCCTTCTCCTACCTCCCCCACCTTTGGACCTGCAGCTCTTTACGGCGCTGATAATCACACCAACAATAAAAAGGGGCAAAGCCTGCTCGAATAATTTTTTAAAGGTGTCCTTGCTAAGCTGCAGCTTCCATAGGAGTTGGGCCAGCGCTCTGGGAGGCAAGGGGGGCCGGGGGGGGGGGGGGTTCCCTAATAAACAACGGTTTATCACTACCACGATGCGTGCAAAACAGCGTCAAGGGAAAGCCCATAAACTCGGCCAGGGCTCTCCGCTGGTGGTTGCCATGGTTCTGTTAGGTATGCTGTCGCTGTGAGAGGAAAATCTTAACACGTCTCATTCACGTGATATGAACAGTATGTATTCAAGCTAACAAATGGGTATCGGGATGCAGACATCCATAGAAAGCATCGGTAGCGAGCTGCTGGGCACGGCAGAGCTATCGTCTCTTGGGGCGTGGATGGCCAGGTGTGCCACAGTGGGGCGGCAGTCACCTCCTCCATCCGGGAGGGGGGGGGGGTCAATGTCTCTATTCAGAACTTTACTGAGTGGGTCATCTGCCACAGTCCTCCCCTGTTACTGCTAGCTAGCACCCAGCAGCGCAGCGCGGGGGGGGGGGGGGTCAGAATCAGAGCGATTCTCCCTTGGAAATGGCCTGATAACTACAGGAAATACTGTGCTTGGTTGATTTCTGCTGACTTCAGAGACACTTTTTGAATCAATGATATTTCTCGAAAACAGAAAAAGTCTATAAAACGAAATAGATCTTAATCCCATCCGTGGTCTTTTTAAGACCTTTAGGACGGTCAGTGTGTGTCCTCCTAAAGCCAGAGGAGGGGAGCCTCAGGTGTGTCCCAGCCCCGGTGCTGAGGGCACTGTTCTACTGCTCGTCCTGCTGGTCAGGTCTGATGCCCCCCCCCCCCCCCAGCTGTTAACCTGAACCCAATGCTGCCAGCTCTGAATCAAGGACTTGATTATTTCAGAATCCTTAGGAATGTTCTATGAATAACCAGTTGGGCCATGAGGGATCTTTTAAAAGCAATTTATACAAAAAAAAAATGCAGCACTACACACACACACACACACACACACACACATATACATTCTGTCTTTAGTCTAAAATGTCCTTTATTGTCTACCGGAATTGTGTTTTCGCTGCATTGAAAGCCTGCTCACACGAATGTCATTAATCAAGGCACATTAAAACAGCGCTAAGAGACCCCCTCTTCTACTTCTACTCCCCCCCCCCCCCCCCCCCCCCCCCACACACACACACACACACACACACACACATCATGAGAGAGAGAGAGAGAGAGAGAGAGAGAGAGAGAGAGAGAGAGAGAGAGAGAAAAGAGAGGAGAGGAATCCAAAGCCCTGCCTGACACACCGATTGCAGTCATTACAGGCTTATCAGCTCCTAATGCGGTGCTGAAGACAGCCTGAGAGTGCCTCTGCTCGGGTCCATCCATCACAGGGACACGGTAGTCTGGAAAGCTGAATAGAACTTTGAATACCTCCACTGTCCCAAAGCCTGCCACCCGGACTTCTGTTAGTTCTATTGCTGTTAGCGTGTCTGAGTCATAAGTCCGGCTCCCTGAGTCAGCGTCCTCCACATTTAACATCAACCGATGTCACTTCCTGTTGTTTACTCCACTGACATCCATGTGTCTGCATTGTTCTTCCCTGTCTTCATCCCAAACAGTATTTCAACTCCACAGGAGACAGTTGGCTAGAGAACAGGATTAAACAGTGGATCCATGTTAGTGTAACGTTGGCTGATGCTAACCCTTAAACAGTGGATCCATGTTAGCGGAACGTTGGCTGATGCTAACCCTTCAACAGTGGATCCATGTTAGCGGAACGATGGCTGATGCTAACCCTTAAGCAGTGGATCTATGTTAGCGTAGCGTTGGTTGATGCTAACCCTAACCCTTAAACAGTGGATCTATGTTAGCGTAGCGTTGGTTGATGCTAACCCTAACCCTTAAACAGTGGATCTATGTTAGCGTAGCGTTGGTTGATGCTAACCCTAACCCTTAAACAGTGGATCTATGTTAGCGTAGCGTTGGTTGATGCTAACCCTAACCCTTAAACAGTGGATCTATGTTAGCGTAGCGTTGGTTGATGCTAACCCTAACCCTTAAACAGTGGATCTATGTTAGCGTAGCGTTGGTTGATGCTAACCCTAACCCTTAAACAGTGGATCTATGTTAGCATAGCGTTGGCTATGTCCACGGGGCTCTCAGGTTTCCGCTGGGTCCCCGGAGCCCAACCACACACGGACGCAGGCCAACCCCGCTTCTCCCTGTCCCCCGGACCCCGTCTCTGGACCCCGGCAGGCTGGGGAGGGGGCAGGATTCGTGGGTCCAGGCTGTTCCTCCAGCAGCATAGGCTCTGCAGTGGGGGTTCCCATGGTGGACAAGGTTGAGGAGGGGGGGGGGTCTCAGACCACCACAGCGCTGAGGGGAGACCCCTCTCTTCCTCTTCGGCGGTTCCCAGCGCCCGCTACACGCCACACACATGTTGAAAAGGTCAGGCCTTGATAGACAACAGAGCAGCGGCAATTACAGCGCCGCTCTGGAAGTCCCCTCTCCTTGGAGGGAGGGAGGGTGTTTTCTTAGCGCTCAGAGAATAAAGGGGTAGTGTTTTAGGGGGAGAGGGGGGAAACTGGGGGGGCCGTGTTCAGGCTTGTCCTGGACTGACTGCAGGTCTGTCTGTCCGTCTGTGTGAACATGAACCTTTGGTAGGTGTGTGTGTGTGTGTGTGTGTGTGCGTGTGTGTGTGTGTGTGTGCATGTGTGTATTTTTTTTCTTCTATGAAGCTAACATTTGTGCCTGTGTGTGTGTGTGTGTGTGTGTGTGTGTGTGTGTGTGTGTGTGTGTGTGTGTGAGTGTGAGTGTGTGTGTGAGTGTGTGTGTATGTGTGTGTGATATATCCCCTGTGGTCACTTCCCCTCCACCCCGGTTGCTCCCCTCTAGTGTCGTGGTCAAGCGTCTGTCTCAAACACAACAGAATGTGGGGAACCCCCGGGCAGTGAAACCCACAGCCCCCACACCCAGGGCCAGCAGAGCCCCCACACCCAGGGCCAGCAGAGCCCCCACACATTTCCCAGCCTGTGTATTTCTACGCTCGGCTCGTTTTTCCTCTTCGATAGCTACGGTGTTCCTCGCTCTCTGAGCCCGGCCTCCGTCGGAGAGTGCGGGCCGAGTGATGGGATGAGAGACCGGAGCGTCTGCCCGGGCTGCAGGGAACGCAGGGAGGACGCTGGGGCCCCTGAGGGCCTCACAGCTGGAGGAAGGAACGCGCCGAGCGCTATCACTGTGTATGTGCGTGCGTGCGTGCGTGCGTGCGTGCGTGCGTGTGCGTGCGCGTGCGTGCGTGTGCGTGCGCGTGCGTGTGCTGTGTGTATGCACGCGAGTGCTCTTTGTTTGCGTTCGTGTGCATCAAGCGCAGTTTCAAAACTGTGTGGGTCCCCTGGGACCTGCTGGCCCAGAGTGGGGCACGTCGCCTCCTGCCCATGCCCAGTCAGCTGCAGGGCCTGTGGGGCTGGAAGGCCGACGAGGGGCCCCTGAAGCCCTCTGGAGCACCTCAGCCCGGTGACTATGGAAGCCCAGAGCCTTTGGAGAGGACAGTACAAGGAGCTCCAGTGAAGGTCTATTTAAAAGGTCAGTTGAGGCCAGGCCTGGCAGGTCAGCCACAGTGTCCCAGGGCTTCTCTCTGCAGCACTCCCTGCTGTTCATTGGTTACCAGGGGAGGCTGCCAGCTGGTACATGCTACTGGGTGTTTGGGTGAGGGCATGTATCCTTGGCACTGTTGCCTTGGATATACCAAACATGCACTTAGACTTCAGCCAACATCATTTCTAAGTCCATATCTATATTGCCATACCCGCCTCTGGAATGCCACCTTTGGAATCTCACTTAAATTGCTTGAGTGGCAGTGTTTGTGTGTGTGTGTGTGTGTGTTAGTGTGTGTATGTTTGTGTTAGTGTGTGTGTGTGTGTTTGTGTGTGTGTGATACAGCATTCCTGTAGTAAATCAGTTGCCTTTGCTCCCAAATGGCTCTATTACAAGGTGAGTCGCTTGCACAGCAGCCGTGCTAAGGCCTCCAGGCCCAGACCGCTAATGGCTCCGTCTTTGTCATTACAGACTGACGAGGTAGCTGGAGGCTCTGGTTAGCACGTGGCTAATTCTAGCCCTGGGAGAGCGGAGAGGAGGTAGCGGAGCAGTGAGCTAAAGACTCGCTGCTTTGGCTGATGACTCAGCTGCTGATATGGCTGGGTGGAGTCCCAGGACAGACACAGCACTGTGTTTGTTGTTTCGCGTTGCAGGGCAATCTCGCTCGCACCGAGATCTTTGCTCCACATGCCAGGATGCAATCAAACGGGGATGAACTTCTTTGCCCCCGGAGGAAACACAGCGTCACTCCGGCCTGGCGTCCAAAACTTCAAGACCCTACAGTCCCTCCAAACGCTACAGACCCTACAGTCCCTCCAAACCCTCCAGACCCTACAGTCCCTCCAAACCCTCCAGACCCTACAGTCCCTCAAGACCCTACAGTCCCTCCAAACCCTCCAGACCCTACAGTCCCTCAAGACCCTACAGTCCCTCCAAAACTTCAAGACCCTACAGTCCCTCCAAACGCTACAGACCCTACAGTCCCTCCAAACCCTCCAGACCCTACAGTCCCTCCAAACCCTCCAGACCCTACAGTCTCTCAAGACCCTACAGTCCCTCCAAACCCTACAGTCCCTCCAAACCCTCCAGGTGTAGGAGAAAGAGTAAGAGCATCCTGTCCGACGTTAGCCATGTTTTCCCACTCACGGCACACTGCATTCACACCGCTGCTCCCCATCTCATGAATTTCAGCCCTCGTTGGTCCGTTGTGATGGAGATCATCAGATTGACGTCTTTCTTTTTCAAAGTTCTCCTTTCATCTGAATGACCTCCTAGTCTCCTAGTCTCTTGACTTGCTTCTGGCCCATTTCCAACCGGTCCTGGTCGGTTCGTTTCGTATTGGAACGTTTATTTTGCATTTTGCAAGTTGCAAGTTGCAAGTTGTGGATGGTACGGAGAATAACCGTTGCGTTCCGCCCTGGTTTTCGCTACTTTTCTGTTGAGGTTCCTAGCACACTGAACCTTCTGTTGAGGTTCCTAGCACACTGAACCGGTATGGAAAGGTGGAGCTAACACAGGGCAGGCCGGTGATTGGTCAACAGAATCAACACTTCTTGCACGACAAAGGACTCACAAACAAACCCGCCATTTTTAAATATCCGGTTGATTACGACAGAGAATATAAAAGCGCCTCACAAAGGCCCGTTCTTTTTTATAGCACGTGAGAAATATGTATACCGTGAATAAAGAATGCTTAGCATTTGATGTCATCCATTGTGATGCTGCGTTCATGTTTACTCTCCTTTTCTCTGACACAGTGAATATGATATGTCACTATATTGTTACGTAGCTGCATTTGAAATGGAAAAAAGGAAATGCAGACCAGAACTCGGGTTAGGTACCGGGTTGGAACTGGTTAGATAACGGTTTCAAGGGTACTACCCAGTGGAAACGAGCCATTAGTGTGCTCTCCTCTGTCTGCTCATCCTTACAGCCTCTCCTCCACACTCCACAGCTTACTCTGCCTCTTCTCTGTTTTGACTTCCTTTTCTGCCCTTCATCATTGTTCTCTTTTTTGGTTTTCTCTCCTCTACTTCCTGCAATTGACTTCTTTCCCTCTTTCCTTTCCCTCCCTTCTCCCCTCCCTTTCCTCAGACTCAATCCTTCCCCTCAGTCTACACAGAGTATTTTTTCATGGTGTGTGTGTGTGTGTGTGTGTGTGTGTGTGAGCGAGCGAGCGATAAGAGAGGCATATGAGTCACATGTTCTCTTTTGAAAACGTGTATTTTTGAAGGGCCAGTGATGTCACGGTGATGCCGTGGAATGACCCATACCTGCCACAGGGGGACCTGACTGGGGAACCTGTCAGTCACCAGGCTTAGTCACACACACACACACACACGCACACGCGTACGCGCACACGCACACGCACACGCACACGCACACGCACACACACACACACACGTAAAGACACCTTGACCGTTCCACAGCCTGACATTTCCCTAGGCAGTGTGCAGAGGATGAGCAAGCCGTGCCATGAGCTAAAAGACACAGTGGGCTAATGTGGGAGGAGGGGGGGGGGGGGGGGGGGGGGTTACAGACACAGAGGAACAGATCAGAGACTATGGCGTCACAGCGGTTAAACTCTCCATCTTTTGCTCCGGTGAGATTTTATTATATTAGCGGGATGAATAAAAACGATTTGAATAATTACTTAGTAATTGAATAATCCCTTCTAGGGATCGTTCAAAAGAATACTGCATCTGGTCAACTCTCTCCTCAGAGGGAATCCGATCTCCCAGGGCTCTGCTAGGGATCTGTGGAGCTTTAGGCCCCCCCCCCCCCCCCCCCCTAAACACAGACACTCTAGGCAGGGCGTATCCCGACCCCAACCACCCCCAGGGGCTCCAGGTTAGAGCTGCTACAGTCTGGGCCACCTGGCCCACTGACCAGTGGGTCCTCATTGATTGTCCCCTCACTATCCCCTCTGCACTTTACCAGGGCCCCGGGGGCTTTTCCTCCAGACCTCCCAGCATCCAGTCACCCAGGCCTGGCTTCCTCACAGCATGTCAGGACCAGTCCAGTGAGCTCCCGCTGGACTGGAGCCTCCCCTCCCATCTGTTAACCAGGAGCCTTGTCTTTACCGCGCTGCTCGTGCAGGATGGTCTGGGACAGATTTAACGGCCCTACTGGTTTCAAATCCATCTCATATTGGGGGGGAAAAGTATTAATGGAAACTAGAAAGTATTATCGCTATCATTCTCAACAGAAGCAGCAGCCCCATGAAAACAGGCATAATCAAAATCCTGATTTGAATTCTATATGTAGGAATATTCTACAACACATCTTGTTAAAAGGGCCCTGTGAACACGTTATTGGAGTTAGGCAGTGATTCAGTAGTGCGTCAATTATATGAATGGGTTTTCTGGTGGTGGAACGGCCACATAGACAAGGCTGTGGGGGATGGGAATATATTCTTAAATCATCCGTCCAGCCAACCAGCTCCCTGGTGAATAGATGCGCGATCACCGATGCGCGAGGGGAGGCGCAACGGGCACGCAGCTCGTCGCTCTATATCCAGTGGCTCAGACGCGCTCCAGACTTCATTCACTCCAGAGTCCAACACCACGAAGGACTACTGCAGACACACAGCCCTTTTCCAACTTCAAACTTGCAAAACAAGCACGGGATCGAACTCAAGGACAACTATTCTGTTTTACTTTCAAGGCTATATCTTTGACACATTGCTTTAAGGACCTATACCTGGAATTATTCTACGCGTGTATTTATAGTTGTTAAGAAGTTAATGGAGTACATAGTCGAATACATTTTCGAAAATGTGTGTTTGTTGCACTTAATTTAAATTAATGGAACTCGTTTTAACATTTTGAAGAGGGAAAAACAAATAAAAGTAGGCTGTTGGTTGAGATAAAGCGAAGAACAAGTGCATCGCTCTGCAAACACTGTGGGGATTGTCCCGCTTCGGTCTGAGGAGCCATGTCGACCTGTCGCTCGGGATACTGTCACCGAGAAAGGGCTGGCAGAGGAGGACGCACGCCGATGTGAATTACTGTCACAAGAGTTCACTGCCAACCGGTCCAACTTCTATCCGAGTTGCAAGTTCACGGAGTTGACTGTGGCTGCTGAGCCCTCTACCCACAAGTTTCTCTCTCCGAGGGATGGTTGTGGATTTACCGGGGGCAGGGGCGATTCCGAGGCTCCTTCAGAACACCACATTTTTCTTGTTTTGGGGGAAATCGAAATTAGAGGGAGATGAGAACCGCACTTTGCTTTTTGCTCCTATGTACTCCGTACCTGCTGCTAGTCACTGCCGAGGTAAAGTAGCGCTATGGTTTTCTCAAAAGCACCGTGTCCGTCTTAAATAGCCATGGGGTATGAATGCCGAGTCTCTCTGTCCCCCTGTCACAGAATGTGGCGCGGGGACATGGTTTTGTGTGAGGCTGGGGGCGTATGGAAATTGGGGGCAGTTCGATAATTGGTGGTCCCCTTGTGCTGTCCTACCCAGAGCGCGCACTTCTACAAGCGACACAAGAGGACTGCAAAACTCACAGCCCCATAACAATAATGGCCTTTGCAAAAGATGATTACACAACTACAGATATGAAATCAAATGGCACACGTATTAACTCTGTTGATGATTGGCTTTAGGCTAAACATATGTTTTATGATATAAACCTAGGCATGAATTTCAAAACAATATTCCAATTGCTGAAGTTATTCTAAAAGTAGCCTTTATGCTTTGCAGAGAAATAACAGTTGTCAGTCGTAATGCATTGAGGGCACACTTTCGAAAAACGACATTGCAATTGCATTAGGAAATATTTGTGTTTGGCATTTGTGCCAAATCCGTATTTAGCCGGAGCCAACCGGGAAAAAGGTTCTGGTTGGGCCAAACGTTTGCATGGGAACCTCTCCGGGTGATATAAATAGGCGCTGTTTCTGTGAGAGTGCACGGTATGCCCAACTCAAAAAAACTTTGTCTCTGCTGGAGTGTGTAGCAAATGGCTGTGAACAAGAGTTGAACATGCACCTTGTAGTTGGCACATAGTTGCGACATTTTTACTGCGTTGATCTCAATGATGGTGGTTCGAAAATAGCCCAATGTTTACAGAAGCTTCCCACTCAATGCACAAGTGCTTTGAACTTCACTTTACAAATGTCTAACCGTTGTTTCTTCTCTGATTTCTTGCCTTAAGGAAGTACCCCAGGAGCTGATAGAGAGATTATCCCACAGCGAGATCCACAGCATTAGCGACCTCCAGCGGCTACTGGAGATAGACTCCGTAGGTAAATTCTGCCTCTTGTTACTTTTACGCACCTAATTTACGTGAACATTGTACATCGAGTCAACATTGTAATCGCTGCATTAAATCGGATTTTGCCGGCTGAATTGTGAACTATTTGATGAGGTATAGTTATAGCGATCAAAGCGTACATCGCCACAATAACGCAGTCAATCAAGCCCATTGTTTATACCAGACTCATTGTTTGCTGTATCAGGCTACAGCCTCAAGCGGCTTAACGACATACTTCACCGACTGTTGCTATGAAATGAATAGATGAGCCCCGCTGCTCTTCTCTAGGCGCCGCCTGCCCTGCATGTAGGCCCCCCACCCCCACAACCCGCCGACGGTTAATGGAGTGTATTCGTGGGTCATTTTAATTAGCTAATTGAAAACAAACACATGGGACACGGAACATTGGTTGTATGTCGCACAGGAAATTGTCCCCAAGTACTGCTGATCGTGATGTTATTTTATTTGTTTTACTCGAAGTGCCACATCCTTGTTGGAACTGATAGTGTGATAAGTGCAAATCATGCAAGCCTATACGTGTGCCAAAGATGGACTTTTACTGCCCCAGCGTTTATTTGCTCGGATTCTTTCAGCAGTTGTCAGCACAATAAGCTAGCATTATAGCACGGAGGGTGTCACTGTAAACCGAGACGGCAGGTAGCAAGATTGTCCTGCTTCAGTTTGAAATCTTGGTTCCTGGAGTTGGCCTCTCTCTCTCTCTCTCTCTCTCTCTCTCTCTCTCTCTCTCTCTCTCTCTCTCTCTCTCTCTCTCTCTCTCTCTCTCTCTGGGTTTCTGTCCTAAGCTCCCTTAAAGGTAGATAAGGTTACAGAGCTGTGCTGCCCCATGCTGTTTGCGTTCACATTTGCTTCTATTTACACAGGCACTCGCCGTAGATCACACATGAGATTTCCCCCTGGGGTTTCTGATGGAATTGGGTAATGACCTAATTGGCTTTAAACAGACAGAGTGATGGAGGTGAGGTCATGTCCTAGGTCTTACCTCATGATCTTCCTCGGGATGGAGGTGAGGTTATGTCCAGGGTGTTCTTACCTCATGACCTCCCTCGGGATGCAGGTGAGGTTATGTCCAGGGTCTTACCTCATGACCTTCCTCGTAGCTCAACCTTGCAGCACTTTGCAGCCACCAGCTGTGGACCAAACTGGCCCTTGATCACGGTGTTGTCCCATCACACCCGCTCCTTTACTACAAATAATTTGCTTTCGCGGTTTGAAATGGATCCGTGTGTCCGCCCCCCCCCCCCCCCCCCCCCCCCCGTGAAGTCAGCGTGTGCATTCCGTGCTCTGTGTAAAATACCAAACACATGCTTGGACGTCACGTGACGTGTCAGTTGTTTCACTCTGCTGAGAAAACCCTCCATTCCATCGCAGCGCTCAGCCCACA